>PVJL010012233.1:0-38334 GCA_004026885.1 Lyroderma lyra
ACTGCATGATTTCACTCATATGCGGAATATAAAACTGAAAGCAAAGAAAAAAAGAAATGAACAAACAAATAACCCATGGACACAATCGATAGTTCAATGTTTATTTGGGGACGAGTGGGTTAGGGAGGGGAGAAAGGGGAGGGGGTGGGAGAGGAGGGGGGGAAGCTAAATATAAGGTGATGGAAGGAGAAGTCACATTGGGTGGTGAACTTATTATACAACAAGTTGACAATGCACTGTAGAATTATATGCCTGAAACCTATGTAATCCTTGCTAACAGATGTCACCCCAATAAGTCTAACAATAAAAATGAATTAAAAAAAAAAAAAAAAAAAATGTGGGTAGGATCTGCCAAAGTGACTAGTTTAGCCTGTGTTTAGTGACTTGGGGGTTGTTTTGTCTGTGCTCAGTGAGCTTCTTTTTTCTTTTCCATGGTACTTGTAATCTAGCTCATTCTTAACAGTTCCTGGGTTTTGAAAAATTTATAGGTAGCATCGTAGTCACCAGTGTAAGTTTTTGGAGTCTGGAGGACCTCAGGGATGGAAATGGGTTAAGCTTGAATAAGATTGATAAAATGATTAGTTTCCCAAGGAGTGGGTCATACTTAATAGGCTTCAGTGATCCCAGTTTTTTAGAAAAGATCTGAGTTATAATTTAGGTAAAAGTAAATCTTCTCCTCACTTTTGTAAGTACTTTGTGATAGTTGCTAAAGGGGGCTGCTTTGTAGATTTAAGGACTAACATGGATATACCTCCAGTAATTAAGTAATTTCCCACATTTACCTGCTTCAGCTTCATACCACCTCCTTTATCTTGTGAAACAACCTTTTTGCTTTTCTTCTTCTTCTTCTGGAGAGCAGTAGTTAGAAACCACAGTCAGCCTTGAGTGAGGTGCTTGAATTGGAGGCGGGAGGTTGGCCATCTGTGAAGGAACGTTGGCAGCCATGAGGGAAGAGAAGTGTCCTGGGCATTGGACTAGTGCATAGCCACGTATTCCAAAAGCAGCAGGACATTGCTTTCTGCAGTCTCTGAAAACAAAGGAGGCCCATTACACACTTGCATCAGCTTTCCAAGTATGGATTGGTTAGCTGCTGTGGCAGGAGTAAAGCTGTTCCCTCCACCCCTAACTCAGTACAGTTTTCTTTTCCTCTTTTTCTGAGAAAACTTTCACATAGATAAGTCTGCACACACACACACACACACACACACACACACACACACACATTTTGCTGTTAGAAAATTCTGTTTGTTTTTCTAATCTGTTGAAATATTTCTTCATTCATATATGAAAGCCTATATATTGATAAATGTACATGCACTCACACACATACACTTTGCTGTTAGAAAATATTCTTTTGCTTTTTAAGTAGTTCTTCATTAATATATGAAAGCCTATATAAATGCACACACACACACACACACACACACACACACACACAAGTTTTTTACTATTACAAAATTGTTTCTTTTCATAACCTTTATAATCATTTATTGATAAAAGAGTGTAAGGCCGTTACTGGAGAAGAATTTGGCACTGCTGTGGCCAGCTAAATACCAGGGACCAGGGTTCTGTGGAAACCAAATTTACGAAGCTCACATGGCACGAACAATTAAAGTTTGAGAATGCCTCCCTAGGAAAACATGCTTATGCATCTGTGCTGTATTCATGCCCAAGTGGGAAAAGCAGGATTTCAGCCCAGGTCAGTTTTTCCCTCCTGGATAGGAAGTGAATAACCGCCGAGTTTCCATAGTGAATGTAAAGCCCGCCATGGGGGGAGCTTGGCATTCTGGCCGTAAGCACTTTCAGAAGCCGCTCCCAGTGATAAACGTGCACTGCTCCTCCCCATATCTGCTGAATCAAAATTGAAATTTCAATTGATTCAATAATACCCAGTACAGATGGCCTAGAGAACTTTTTTACATCTGATTCCTCTCCTTATTCACGAGCTTCCTAGAACATTGAAATCCTTCCCCCATCTGAGGGCCAAATCTTCTGATTTTTGAAGAAGGATCTTCTCTGATCACTGTGACCCCTTTGCTCATTATCGTATCTCCCAGAAGGGACAGAGACTGGTCTGCTGCCTTCAGTCATGGTGCCTGATGTGGACTGTCCCACTTTTGCCTCTTTTCCTGTGGAGGAACCTAGAAATGGTGCACAACATGTCATCTAAATGTTGCAGGATGGTGGATGAAAGTAATTTCATTCTTTATTTCAAAAATAATTTTTTCATTTTGGCAGCATTTCAGAATTAAAAAGAAACACCAGTTTACATTAGAAACCAAGACAGTCGATGCAGAGTATACCTAGCCAAGGAGAAGCAATGCAGGTAATGCGTTTGGATCTACTGTCAGAGCTGCCTCTTCATTTTCAGTGTCTGTTCTCACCCTGCTCTTCCTCTTCCTTCCCTCAAAGATAAAGCCCAGCTGCATCCCTAGTCTCACTGATGTCCCCCAGGCCACCCCCTGCCCAGGAAATGGTCACCCCCATTTCCATTCCACACACAGTTTCCCCCAATTTGCATTTTTATTAAGCAAACAATCCATACACTTGAAAACCACTGATAAAATGCAAGGTTGTGGGGTGATTTGGCACCTTTTCACAGCCAGCTCTGTGAAGTTGGACAGGATTTAGGGCTCTGTTTAGGGTCACTTGTGCAGCTTCCTGGCCTTTCCTTTCAAAGTTCAATTGTGAGCAGTGACCTCAGAGGTTAGGGGGTGACCATTTAGTAGGTTGTCTAAAGGAGCTAATGTGACTTCTCAGTGAATCAGTTAACATGATGTTAGGAAGTCTTTTTAATTGATCTTATTTCCCTCCTCACATTTTGAAGTTGTCTAAATTGGCTGTAAATAATTTTTCCTGGTGCTTTATTGGTTTATCCCTCTAAATCTTTTTCATATTTTCCCATGACCAGCCTGTGTGTGTGTGTGTGTGTGTGTGTGTGTGTGTGTGTGTGTGTGTGTGTTGTCTGTAACTGCATGCATATGCAAGGTTAAATGATGAGCCAATAGCACTGTTTCCAAGTTGGTATTCACTAGGCCATTTTCTCCTGGGCCTGGGCTGCACTAATCCTGACACCGGCTGCCTAGACAAAACCTCCTGGATCCCACACAGAACTTTAACAGCAGCATTAGTGCCCTGAACTCTCATGTACAGAGTGGAACTCCCAGAGCTAGGAAATGCAGTTGTACATGTTAGTGACCTGCTACCCCTGCTAAAGAGTCTTCTTTGACTTTTGTGCTCTACAGAAAGACCAAGGACAAAGCTTTGAGTAACTGCTTTCTGACATGGAATGTGCAAATAGGACAGAGCACATCCCAAATCCAGGCAGGTGTGAGGTACAGTGGCTGAGGATCGCTCAGTCTCTCCGTATTCCTCTTCTTGCCTCCAAAGTCCAAGGAAGTGATCCTGGGATGGAAATGCTCCTGAATTGGGGAGGG
The DNA here is from genome assembly GCA_004026885.1 of Lyroderma lyra. Taxonomy (NCBI): domain Eukaryota; kingdom Metazoa; phylum Chordata; class Mammalia; order Chiroptera; family Megadermatidae; genus Lyroderma; species Lyroderma lyra. Next base: position 3,438 of record PVJL010012233.1, read on the forward strand.
TGGTCCTGACAGGAAAAGCTACCAAGACTTGAAAGCAGGGTGAGGGGTAGGCAGGAGCTATGTCACCAAGTAACCTGTCTCACAACTCTCAAAGTGTCTAGCAGCTTGATGATGATGACAGGATTTATTTCAGCAAGGGTAAATGTCCATAGTACATCATTTTAGACAATACTACTTCATGTTGTTACCAACCGTATAATCAGTATATATGTGTGGTGAATGTGTATATACATAATATTTATTCAATGTGACTTTTCATAGGGACTTGTTGCAGGTGAATTGATTACTGAGGCAAATGTAGCACATACCGAGTCAGTAGTTTGAGTCTAAGGCATTCAATCCTTTTCATGGACACCATATTTCATAGTCCCCTCCTACACAGTATCTTCATTGTCATGTCACATCCAGAACTCATGAATGTGAGCCTGAGGTACCCAACTTGTAGACAGTCAACTTAAAGCTATAAAGTATTACTGGTGGATGATTCTAATTCTGAATCCATAGCACTAACAAATGGAAACCCAGAACATCTTGACAAGTTCTTATTTTTTGTTCCTGCAAATCAGTAGAACAGCTGTGTAGGTGGTATGCTAGACTCATGATACTTAATTTACTGACCTTATGGTTTCAAAACAACTTTGTATTGCATTACTGGGAAGGAAAAATATTGGTTTGTGAATTTTATCAAATATGTGAGTAGTTATTTATGAAAAACAAATCTTTATTTTGTTTTTTGTTGTTGTTGTTGTTGCCAATTAATGTAGATAAATTAAACATGCATTAAAGCAATGGTAAAGAAAATGAAGACATGCTATACAGTCATTTTCTTCTCATGCTTTTAGGGAGACACACTGCTTCCTACAAGTATCTGAGGAGAACTGTGGATTCTGACTTCATAATCAGATTTCTCAGATGCCCTTAAAACATAAATGATGTTGTTTTTATTACTAAGAAAAATTAAGCAAATTCCAATCAATAGAAACAGAACTAATGAAAACTTGTGCTTGAGTATATTTCATAGGTCTCTCCTACTGGTCCTATTTTCGTTTCATGTTTCGCTTGAAGAAGTGAAGGGAAAGACACATAAGAACAGAGATATAGCCTGAGACTGTGTTCTGTTGCCTCAACCCTCCATCTGTTCTCTGTACCAAAGCTGTCTGAGTAGATGTGGGTGCTGCTGTTCTGTGTGTCTTTTTGGGGAGTAGGAACTCCCAAAACTGTTCTCATTCACCAGTTGGGCAGATCCATGTTTTATTAAGCTGTGAGTACAAGTCAGGGATCCCAGGTAAGAGGATACCAGTGGATTTAGACTTGGCACCTGTATGACAATCTGGAAAGAGGCCTAGTAAACCTGAGAGGCTCTAAGTCAGATTTTCCTTTGGGCAGAGTATAGATTAGTTACCAATACATGAACCACCAGATCATGTGGATGCCTGCTATGTCCACATTCTCCAGCAGTGTTGTGAGGCATAAGTATGTTGGAGGAGACAGGTATTCAGGAGCTTACACTGTTGTTAGGGGGACAAATCCAATAATAGATGAATTACAACACAAGACTATGTCATTCAATGTCAAATTGAGCGCTGGGAATGTGATTAGATTGGTTCCTATGTTGGGCCCTTGGGAGACTATAGAACATAGCAGCTGAGCTGGATCCTGCTGGAAGAGCATCTGTGCCCAACCTACAGAGGACTCTCCAGTTGGCATACCTTCCCAGTGATTCCTCATTGCTCATTTACCCCCCATGGAAAAGGGAGCAAAGGGACATAGAAGGTTGGAGAAACAGATGGGCCCAGAGTGTGCTTCCTCTGGTGATTTAATCACAGAGCTCTTTAGTGGGTCACAGATGGAAACATGACTGGGAGGCAGTGGAATGGTTATGAGCACAGACTTGGGAATGACACTGACTGGGGATTTAAATCCAGCCCCAGCATTTAAGGGTGTGTGACCCTGCATGTATTTCTAAGCCTGTTAGTAGTTCAGTTTTCTCATTTTTGAAAAGCAGATAATAATAGTACTCATGTCTTAGGGCTCAGAGGATCTAGAGGATTGAATCAGGCTCAGGCGAGTTCAGGTGGGAAAGCATGCAGGATGCAGCTTTCTGGGCAGGGACTGCAAAGGGAATGAAAAGACTAAAATTTCAGCTTTGACTCTGGAAGAATCATTTGGGCTATTAATGTAGATGCCTGGGATTCAGCTCTAGGAGTTGTGATTCAATAGGTCTGGGGCCCAAGAAATTGCTGCTTGGTTTAATTTTCTAATTTTTTTTTAGGGTTACAGAAAGTTGCAAAGACAATTCAGAATTTTTCTGTACCCTTTTCTTACTCATGTTTTCTTCATGTAAACATATCATCATAGCACATTTGTCAAGGCTAGCAAGTCAGTATTGGGACATTACTGTTAACTGCAGACTTTGTTTGGATTTCACCAGCTTTTCTACTGTTGTTCTTTATCTGTTCCAGGATCCACCTCTGGATTTGACATTACATTTAGAGAAGCTGCATTTTTCATGGGCATTTTCAGCTGATGAGAGGCAGGTGGCCTGAGGACACCTTGGGAACCACCAGGACAGATAAAGGACCGAGCAAAGTTGTATTGCCCATCCCCACGTTAGGGAGAGGGGTGCAGTGCTGTTTCAGAAGGGAATGAATTGGGAGAAGGCTTGGATATAGGTGGTTGATTTTAGAGGTGGGAGGGAATTGTCCCCAGTAGATGAGAGGGGTTACCTTAAGCAGTCAGACATGGATTCCTGATGGTAAACGGAATGAGTTTTGGAGTTTGCAATGCAGGGATGCTGCCTAATCTGAGGAGATACATCTAGGGATATGGACATGTCAGGGGGGTCAGCAGGTGCAGTGAGTTGGGAACTGCTGCTTTGGGGAACATCAGAGGGCTTAGGAGGACTGAGAGAGGGGATTAAGGGGCACTAGAAGGGGTCAGTTAACCTGGGAGCCATATGAAACCTGTTTCCTGGAACCTGGTGATAATGTTTTGGAAATGGGTCATAATAGTCACCAACATCAAGCATTGCCCCACTACACACTAACAGAAGGTCAAAGGGTGAAGGCTGAGATGATCTTGTTGAGGGAGAGCCCTAAACAGCAGTGGGGAAAAGAAGGAGGGACATGGCAGCTGTCCAAGGCTGTCCTTGGACTGTCATCTTGTAAACAAACTTAAACAAGTTTCCGAGTAAGTTCTCATTAGGTAGAACAAATAAAAACCCACAGTTGAAGGAGGAGGACAAGATGGCGACTGGAGAGGAGGTCCCTAAAGCCTCTCCCAGAAAACACAATTGAACGGCCACCCAGGAGCCAAGAAAGAGGACCCTGGGTGACAAAAAACAGCAGATGAGACATTCATGCATCGCAAATAAACACCTAAGGGTTGGAGAGAAAGGGGCGAGTGGGAGGGAGGGGAGGGAGCAAAGACGGATCACAACAGGACCCGATCGTGGCTGGCCGCAGTGCATGGGAGGGGAGAAGCCAAGAGTCGACAAGAAGAAAAGCCCTAGCAAAGTGGCAGAACAGTGGGAGTCTGTTGGGGAGCCAGGCTGGGGAGCTGGAATTTGGAGCGATGAGTTGGGGACAGAGCTTGGGAGCCAGCCTCTGGAACTCTTGAATGGTAACAGGGCCGACAAGGACTCTAAACTGCAGAGATGAAATCGTGGCTCTAGTCTCCCTTGGGACCCACAGTGCAGGCGCGCGCTGCTCCTGCACAGGGCTGTGGATCCTGGTCCTGGCCCACTGCGGGGGTGAGCCAGCTGTCATGCTGGCAGCGTACAGCCCCTGCACAGGGCTGTGGCTCCCATTTGGGCCCGCTGTGGAGGTGGGCTGGATGCTGGAACGGCGTGCACAGCTCCTGCACGGGGCTGCGGCTCCTGATCCAGGCCCGCTGCGGAGGCGGGCCAGCTGCCTTCCTACCGAGGAGTCAGACCCACAGCTTCAGACTTCTGTGCATGCCTGCTCATGTGCCCCTGGGTCCTAAAAGCACTGTGAGCCTGCAGAATCTGCCCCAACATTTGGCCACGGAAGCAGGCCCAGGAAGAAAGGTGGATTTGATAGCATTTGCTCCAGCCAGCAGGAGCAGCCTTGACTCACATCACCCAGGTTCCCCAGGAGAGGGCAGAAGGTGGAGCTGCTCCAGTGTGCCTTTTGTTGGCTTCTCCCCTTTCCTACAACTTCCCCAACCAACTAACTAACTACAGGAAGTGCAGGGACCATGACAGAAGCGCAACACCTCCAAACATAGCAGGAGACAAGAAATAACAAATAAACAACCCCTCTCTCTCCCAAAATTTGCCCCCCAAGTACCACCTCATGTCTGCCAAACAGCAACACACCACAAAAGTACCAATCTGGGCTCCTGGGCACTACTCAACATAATGCCCTTAGGTCAAAGAGGAAGAACCCAGCAGACAGGATGAATTCCTTAAAAACTAAAACTCCTCAGAAAGAATAAGAAATTTATCAAGACAGCTTCTTAAACCTAGAAGTTTCCGAATTAAGTGACAGAGAATTTAAAGTAGCCATTCTAAAGGCTGTGAGAGAAATGAAAACATACTGGCAGAGCACCATGGCTGAGACAAACAACATAAAAAAGGACATGAATGACATAAAAAAAGGATTTCCATGAACAAAAGAAACAATTTAACAAAGAAATTCAAAACATAAGGAAGATTGAGATGGAAATGCAAGAGATAAATAATACAATAAAAGAAGTGAGAAACGAAATAACTGCCATAGGAAACAGGGCCAACCAGATGGAGGAAAGAATTAGTGATATTGAAGATCAGAACATGGAAACAGCTAAGAAAGAGGAACAGAGGGAACATAGAACCAAAAGGATTGAAAGAACTCTACAAGAAATATCTGACTCCAGGAGACAAAACAACATCAGGATAATAGGAATAGAAGAATGGGAAGAGCATTCTGCACAGAACATATTCAAACAAATAGTAGATGAGAACTTTCCAAACCTATGGAAAGATCTGGAACCCCAAGTTCAAGAAGAAAACAGGTCCCCTAGATACCTGGACCCTAACACATCTTCTCCAAGACACCTGGTACTAAAGATGTCCAAAACTAAAGACAAAGAGACAATTCTCACGGCAGCCAGGGAAAAAAGAGCTATTATCTTTAGAGGTAAACCCATTAGACTGGCATCAGATTTCTCAGCAGAAACTCTACAAGCCAGGAAGGAGTGGAATCCAATATTCAAAAATTTAAAAGAGAAGAACTTACAGCCAAGAATAAATTATCCAGCAAAATTATCTTTCAGATATGAAGGTGGAATAAAAACCTTCTCAGACAAACAGAAGCTGAGGGAATTTGCCAGCACGAGGCCAGCACTCCAAGAAATACTTAAGGAGGCTCTTCGGCCTGAAACAAAACATCAGGAAAAATGGAACAAAGTTGGGGCAACAAGAAAGAAACAAAAATAAAACAAAAACAAACAGAGAAATAAGTAATGGCCAAAGGAAATCCTCACATATCGATCATCACTCTAAATGGTAATGGACTGAATTCACCAATAAAAAGACATAGAGTAGCAGACTGGATTAAAAAACAGAACCCATCCATATGCTGTCTCCAAGAAACACACCTCAGCCATAAGGACAAACAAAGACTCAGAGTGAAAGGATGGGAAACAATACTTCAAGCAAATGGTAACCAGAGAAAAGCAGGAGTTGCCATACTGATATCTAATGAAATAAACTTCAGGTTAAAAAAGATAGTAAAACACAAGGGTGGACATTACATAATGATAAAAGGCACAATACAACAACAAGAAGACTTGACACTAATTAATATATATGCTCCCAACCAGGATGCACCAAAATATACAAAGAAACTACTAACAGATTTGAAAGGAGAAACTGATGAACATACAATCATTGTGAGAGACTTAAACACCCCACTAACAGCCATGGACAGATCATCCAAACAGAAAATAAATAAGGAAACATTAGCTGTAAATGACACATTACAGCAATTGGACATAATTGACATTTATAGGACACTTCATCCAGCAAAAAGAGACTATTTCTTCTTTTCTACTGCACATGGAACATTCTCAAGGATAGATCACATGCTGGGACACAAAAGTAGCCTCAGCAAATTCAAGAACATCGAAATCATACCAAGTGTATTCTCAGACCACAAAGCTTTGAAATTGGAGATCAACTGTAAAAGGAAAGCAGAAAAAAACACATATACATGGAGATTAAACAACAGCTTATTAAAAAAGGACTGTATAAAAGAACAAACAAAAGATGAGATTAAAAAGTATATAAAAACTAATGACAATGAAAATGCAACATATCAGAATTATTGGGACACAGCAAAAGCAGTAATGAGAAGGAAATTTATATCATTACAGGCCTATCTTAAGAAACAAAAAAAGTAACAAATATCTTAACATCCCATCTAAAAGAACTCGAAAAAGAAGAGCAGACAAAACCCAAAGTCAGCAGAAGGAAAGAAATAATAAAAATTAAAGCAGAGCTAAACCAATTAGAGAACAGAAGGACAATAGAAAAAAATTATTATTACGAAGAGCTGGTACTTTGAGAAAGTCAATAAAATTGACAAACCCCTGGCTAGATTAATAAAAGGATGAAAGGAAAGGACACAAATATCCAAAATTAGAAATGAAAGGGGAGAAATTACCACTGATACCACAGAAATACAAAGGATTATAAGAAAATATTATGAAGAACTTTATGCCACTAATTTTAACAACCTAGAAGAAATGGACAAGTTTCTAGAAACTTATAGCCTACCTAGACTGAACCAAGAAGAATTGGATAATCTAAATAGACCAATTGATAATGAAGAGATTGAAATAACTATCCATAATCTCCCTAAAGGCAAAAGCCCTGGACCGGATGGTTTCACCAATGAGTGTTACCAAGCATTCAAAGAAGAATTAACACCTATCCTCCTTAGATTCTTCCAAAAAATTGAAGTGGAAGCAATACTTCCTAACTCATCCTATGAGGCCAACATTACCCTAATACCAAAGCCTGGCAAAGACAACACAAAGAAAGAAAACTATAGACCAATATCTCTGATGAACACAGATGCAAAAATTCTAAACAAAATATTAGCAAATAGAATACAACAATGCATCAAAAAGATCATACATCAAGATCAAGTGGGATTCATCCCAGGAGTACAAGGTTATTTCAACATATGAAAATCAATCAATGTGATACACCACATAAACAAAATCAAAGATAAAGACCATATGGTCATTTCAATTGATGCTGAAAAAGCTTTCGACAAGATCAAAACACTAAATAAAATAGGTATAGAAGGAAAGTATCTCAACATAATAAAGGCCATATATGACAAGCCCTCAGCTAACATCATACTGAATGGGGAAAAGCTGAAGCCTATTCCCCTAGAATCAAGAACAAGACAGGGATGCCCCCTGTCACCACTGCTATTTAATAAAGTACTGGAAGATCTAGCCACAGCAATCAGGCAAGAAAAAGGAATCAAATGTATCCAAATTGGTAAAGAAGAGGTCAAATTGTCACTATTTGCAGATGACATAATCTTTTATATAAAAAATTCCAAAGATTCCACCAGGAAACTATTAGAAACAATAAATGAATATAGTAAAGTCACAGGATACAAAATCAATGTACAAAAATCAACAGCATTCCTTTATACAAACAACAAATCCATAGCAAAAGAAACCAGGGAGTCAATTCCTTTTGCTATCACAACAAAAAGAATGAAATACCTGGGAATTAACTTAAGGAAGAACGTGACAGACTTATACACAGAAAACTCTAAGACACTTTTGAAAGAAATTGAAACAGACTTTAAGAGGTAGAAAAATATCCCCTGTTCATGGATAGGAAGCCTTAACATTGTTAAAGTGGCCATTCTGCCCAAAGCAATCTATAGATTTAATGCAATACCCATCAAAATCCCACAATCATACTTTCGTGAAATAGATAAAAGAATTAGTAAATTTATATGGAACCATAAAAGACCTCGAATTGCCAAAGCAAAACTACATAAAAAGATTAAGGGTGGTGGCAATAAATTCTGTGACTTCAACTTATATTACAAAGCATCAATAGTCAAAACAGCTTGGTCCTGGCAGAAAAACAGAAATATAGAGCAATGGAACAGAACAGAAAACCCAGAAATAAACCCACAAATTTATGGATAAACAATTTTCGATAAAGGAGCGAAAAACATACAATGGGGAAAAGACAGCCTCTTTAGTAGGTGGTGCTGGGAAAACTGGAAAAACATATACAAAAGAGTAAACTTGAGCTGTGAACTCTCTCCATATTCAAAAATTAACTCAAGATGGATTGAAGACCTTTATATCAGACCTGCAACAATAAACTGTATAGAAGAAAACATTGGTACTAAACTTATAGATCTAGGGCTCAAGGAAGACTTCATGAACCTGTCCTCAAAGGCAAGGAAAGTAAAAGCAAAAATAAATGAATGGGACTATATCAAACTAAAAAGCTTCTGCACAGCAAAAGAAACCATCAACAAGGCAAAGAGACAGCCAACTGAATGGGAGAAAATATTTGCAAATAACACATCAGTTAAGAGTTTAATATCTAAAATATATAAAGAGCTAATAAGACTTAACAACAAAAAAACAAACAACCCAATTTAAAAGTGGGCAGAAGAACTAAACAGACACTTCTCCCTCAAAGAAATACAAATGACCAGCAGACATATGAAAAAATGCTCATCAGGGAAATGCAAATCAAAACCACAATGAGATATCACCTCACAGCTGTTAGAATGGCGATTATTAACAAGACAAGGAATAACAAGTGCTGGAAAGGATGTGGAGATACAGGAAGTCTCGCACACTGCTGGTGGGCATGCAAATTTGTACAACCACTGTGGAAGACAGTGTGGAGGTTCCTCAGAAAATAGGGCATGGAGTTACCATTTTACCCAGCAATCCCTCTTCTGGGGATCTACCCAAAAGACTTGAGAACCTTTTTCCACAAAGCCTTATGTACCCCAATGTTCATTGGAGTGCTGTTCACAGTGGCCAAAACATGGAAACAACCAAAGTGCCCTACAACAGATGACTGGATAAAGAAGCTGTGGTACATATACACAATGGAATATTATTCAGCTATAAGAAAAGATGAAATACTGCCATTTGCAAAAAAATGGATGGACCTGGAGATAATCATGCTTAGTGAAATAAGCCAGACAGAAAAAACAAAGAACTATAGGACTTCACTCATATGCGGAATATAAAACTGAAAGCAAAGACAAAAGAAATGAAGAAACAAATAACCCAAGGACACAATCAATAGTTCAATGTTTATTTGGGAACGAGTGGGTTAGGGCGGGGAGAAAGGGGAGGGGTAGGAGAGGAGGGAGGGGACGCTAAAATAAGGTGATGGAAAGAGAATTCAATAAATAAATAAATAAATAAATAAATAAATAAAATTAAATAAACAAGAACAAAAAACCCCCACAGTCTGGAGGCTGGGCCAGGGAGTCACTGAAGTCCATCTATCTAGTCAACCACAGCCAGCAAGAAGGAAGAAAAGTTCTGTAAGTTTGTGCTTCTGTTGACATATTTTTGTGTGAAGTCTTCATAACCTAAAGCTGGGAGGTACCCAAACAAACCAGATCGAGAGCCCTTGTATATGTCCATTTGAACATTGGCTCAGGTGTCTAGATAGAATAACCATACTAAAGGTTGAAAAAAAAATATTTTGTTCGCATTTATTTTGTGTGATTTATTTAAATGACTAAAAATTATTCCCTTCCTTGTTTCAGAGCCAGGTCTAGGTCTCAAAGCAATAGACCTGGATTTTGTCTAGGCTCTTTGGCCATAGGGAAGCTGCCTGCCTTGCAGCCAGGAGTCTCTTGTGAGCCTCCTGATGCTGCTTGTTCCTGGCATCAGAGGCCTTGTTGTGGCTCACAGCTGGTTTGGATTTGGCTTTGGGACCAGAGCATGTGGTTTGTTCTCTTCCTTCCTCTTCTTTGGGATCTGCACCAGCTGCCAGCTGTTGGCCTTGAGGTGGTGTAGTTCAGCAAATTTGATGCTGATGTCTTCGATGGACAGCTGTAGCAAGTCCCAGAACCCTGCCAGGTCCTGGGCTGTTACATGGGTTGGCATCAGGGTTCAAGTTTTGCTCACACGGGCCCTGGAACTGCTGGAATTTCTGGGATATCAGTAGCTGGGCAGTGCCCACAGCACTAAGCACTTCTCCCACAATGTCTTCAGAGAGGTTCTTCTCTTTGGCCTCCTTGTCCATCTGGCAGCACCAGCCTTCCAGCCGCTCTGTTTCTGCCTGCAGTAGCTTCAAGAACCAGGAGCCATCTTAGCATCAGGCCCCTTGCTATGCTGCCTCTGCTGGGCAGCAGGAGGCGGTCTGGAGCCAGGGATCAGATGCGGACATCGAGGATACCTCTAGGTCGCTGTTTTCTCCAGATGAGAGGTTGCACTTGATCTGGACAATCATGGGGCCCTGCTGAGGGCTGCCGTCAATGCTGATGGAGTTTGTGTGGGAGGTACAGTCCTGGAGGCTCCTTTCAGATGACTTACAGCTCAAGTCAATGGCATATGGGGTATCTGAGCTAGTGTCTTATTGGGAGGACATGTTGTGAGAGGGGACACTGCTTCACCAGTCATCCTCTACCTGAACCCTGATGGACTGTAATTTGGTAGGAAAACTGGGCTCCTCTTTTGGCACAGGCTGAATGCAGTCCACTTGCATTTCTGCAGGTGAGAGTTTTCTTTTGGGGATGGCCTCAGAATGGGATTCAAAGCTGGTCAGGGTCCTTGTTCACTCTTCAGAGCTACATGTTTTGGGGATGGGTCTGGGTTCTCAGAGGCTGGGATGACTGCATCCTGTGTCTCTCTGGGTTGTGTGCTGCTGTCCAGGCTGTCTGATGAATTGCTCAGGCCCAACTGACTTGTCACCTCAGTCTTGTGCTCCTGGCTATCAAGGTAGGGGTCCTGTGCAGACTCAGTACTGCTCTGGACCGTGATCAAGATGAACAGCTCTGATGTGGTGCATGGAGGAACCAGTGGTGGGGCCTTCTCATACGTCACTAGGCATGATGAACTTCTTAGGCTACTGGTGCTGGTAAGTGGGGAGAGGAACTGCAGGGAGACACTGTCCTCCTGAGAGCAGCCCGCCTGGATGGCACGCAGGTAGCTGTTGGACCGCAGTTTCCTAATGTGATCACTGAAAAGGACAATGAAATGGCTGAGGTTACACACATGTGGCTCAGAAACTTTTAGCATAAGGGCGTGTGTCACTCAGCCCTTAACAGCCTAGTTGCACTCACCCTTTTATTGTCGATTTAAGAGCGGGCTTTGTGACAGTGCTGTCACTTACAGTTATCGTTGGGCACAAATTAGACATTTTAGTCAATGGCTTTGGCTTTTCCCGAACAGTCAGGGAAATAAAAGAAAATGTCACCATGTATAAACCTATAAAAGTGTATTTTGCTGTTGGTTAAAATGTGAAACGATTACACATTAAGATTTTTCTTACATTCTGTAAAGTGCTTGAGTGTGATACCTTGCACAGCTATGGTAAAGCTATTAGATGCTCTTAACTTCCACAGAATAGATTTGGGGACTGGGTTTTAAAGTGATGCCCTTGATATACTACCTATAATCAAACATGGCATATACCTAGTATGAATGCCCTTTATAATAATGTAAAATGCTTTAAAAATGATGTCAGTATTTTTTTGTAAGCAATGAAAACAGCATTGAAATTTTCTTGTTTTACGATTTAGTACAATAAAACATAGTTTTACATAATGTTGAAGTGAGAGAATTTTATTTCAGTAAATGAAAGCCAATTCTATTAGTGAAAGTCAATAAGAAATATTAATTTGGGGGACAGTGTGGCAAAACAAATATGTTTGAGTCAGAGGTGTGTGAGCTGTGGCTGCTCTATCACACAGAAGCTTGGAGGCTAAAGGTTTCTCTGTACCTCAGTTTCCTTATCTGGAGGATGAAAGAATCTTATTTGAAGATATTCACATGTCCAAAAAAAAGAAATAAACCAACCTTGACAATTTAACTCTGACTTCATGTGTAAATAAGATTGTCATTGCATGACTGAAGTGAGAACCTCAGAGAATAATTTCCATTCATTTCTAAATTTTTTAAATTCTATTCTCTGCTGTCTGACACTTATCAGGTCACATTCCTGCCTCACTCATGCTGCTCTCCATGCCTATACTGTCTTTTTCTTCCTCCTCGTTTTAGGGAGCTTAACCCCCATCTCCCTGCAGAATACCTTTGCCAGCAGCCACGCTGCAGAGCTTCTGCCTATGTGCACCCTCACACATCTAAGTCATTGCTTCTAACAGGGTATGAACTGCTTTCAGGATGCCCCCTCATTAGAAAGGGAGCTGCTCTAGGAAAGGAGGACTCTTACTCCTCTCTCCTACCTTCAGCTATTGAGCACAGAGTCTGGGACAAATGAAAAAGTTCAACAAATTTTGACAAATTATTCAAAATCCCTTACAATTGGAAGGTAAGCCTTATTCCAGATACAAATTAGAATTTAATTGCAGGGGTACTAGAGAGGTGGCAATGAACACTTTGAGATCCACTGGAGAATGAGATATTTTTAAAACACTTTAGAAGTCTGCACTGATTTGTGAAGAGCCCAACAATACAGCAATAATCAAACACTGAAAGAGCCACAACTGGGTTAAGACAGTTCTTGTCCTTAAAGGGAGGCCAATAACCAAATCCCAGTCACTGTGAATAGTTACACATAATAGTAGCATTCTTTAATATCACAGAATATAAACAATTTTAATATGCTTGGTTTTGTTGTATTTTAAAATTAATTCAGATGAGCCCTCCTTCCTGATACTAATACAGAATGGTTTCCCCCACACTGTCCTCCTCTCCCCTCAGTACCCAATGATCAGAAACATTCATGTAATTATAGAAAATGTAATTTTACTCATTTCAGATGTTTTACTCCAAAGCCACTTATTCCTTACTAACAGAAAATTCCAGACTTTATATTTTTGAAAAGTGTCACTGTTAGGAGGAACAAATTCTCCTGCATGCTAGAAATATTTCTATCTGACACTCTGATATGTTCCTTAAGGTATTTAGTTGACATATAATTTTCTTTTGGAACCTCAAAAAACAAATACAGTTTGAAAAGTGAAAATTTAGTCCAATACCTGTATTCCAAATGCAAGATTACCTTTTAGGGTCACTACTATTAAAGTGTAATATGGCATATAATACACCATAATAAAGTCAATTTTGATAAAAAAAATGTATTTGAGGGACTAAGGTTAGGAAGGGAATGCACCAAATTATAGACTAGTTGGTAAAGCTTGGGGTGATATTTGCTCTCAGTTTTCTTCATTTATATATTTTTTCTGTGGTAAATGCATACTGGTTTGTCTTTGAAAATATTAGTATTTAAAACATTTATATGGTTTAAGTAGGCATGGTCTTACAGCCCTATGAGAGCTTATAAAGTAAATCAGCAACTTACAGTCTCCTGGATGATCCAGACAAACACTGAACACTTCCCTGTGAGCCGGGGCTCCTACCAAATACCCAAACTTTTCAGCATCAAGTACCTGGTACTCACCAGAGGGGGCAGAATGAAGCCTCTGAGCACATCTGTGTGTACTGAATGCCAGCAGGCTACTTTTTTCCTCACATTGCTTGAAAATTTAAGACAATTGTCCTTTACAATAAAGCCTTAACCACTACTGGCTCACAGACTCAATAAACTACACTGAAAACCATAAGGTACAAAGTGCAAATACTAATATATCCATATCTATAGCTATATATTTACATACACACACAGGCGCACGCGTGCACACACACACACACACACACACACACACACACACAAACACACGCACACACACACACATACATATATCAAACAGCTGAGAACACTACTGACAGTTTAGTGTTCATAGGTATTATTTTAATTGGTAAGTAGAATAGACAGGGAAAAAATAGTATATTTTCTTTTGATTCTTTTGCACTAATGACAGATGACAGACTTTCACAACCTCTACAAGAAAGGGACAGGGTTACTTAGTAAACAAGTTTCAATGGCAAGACTAGAGAAATAATCATACCTAGAAGTCTAATAAATCACAACCCAAGCTTATCATCCAACGTCAAGTACCTGTTGAAGTCCTGCCCTCACCCATTATGCTGTTTGCCTCATTTTAACCCATTAAAAAATAAAACCAAAGTTCTTCTGTTTACTTTTTCACAAGTTCTGGATATTAAGAATGACTGACTTTTCATTAATTTAGAATATTCTAATTTTTTATGCACTAATGAAAACTACTCTATTGATGTTGCACATTAATAGTAGGCAAGGTGCATCATTTGAATAGAATTCTTAATCAAGGTCTTAGTAGAAAATTATGGTATGCAAATTATATATATAACCAAAAAGATTCTCTGTATCAATATTATTATCTTGAATAAAAACTTTAAACTTTGATTTACATTTTAATTATAGATTCTGAGTTTGATTTAAACCTGATGGACTGACCATGAATCTATTTCCTCTCTCCCCTTCCTTTCACAAATATCTCTTTAAAATTAAAGGCATAAAAAGGTTCTACATGGCATGGGTTAAAGAGAAGATGATTTTTAAAGTTGGAAAGCAGAAGTTTAGATAAAGCAGTGGTAACTGACCTGGCAAAACAAAGGAAGCACAACCTTGGTGTTGACAAATTGTGGCTAGGACAGGAACAAGAAAGCCAGTTGGTCTTACAGAACCCAAGGCAGGCTCAGAATTCAGAGTCTTGGCCCCCAAATTTTTACAGTGAGGCCTGTTGGTTAACAAAAGTTCTGCTCATACCTGGTGCTTCCAATTAGATCAAGAGACAGCCAGGACCCCTGCAGATCTGAGAGGGGTGCCCACAAGTGAGAGACATCAAAACAGGAAGAAGGAAATTAATGGGAGCGATAATATTCAAGAGGAAATAAAAACTTAACGGAAATCATTCTTTACCTCAGAAAGACAAATTTCACTGCTGAAAGAGCCAAATGTGATTATAAAAGAATGCCGAGTATAAGAGAACTCAATAAATTAAGAATAAAACAGTCAAAATGAAGTGTTGAATGCAAGGGCACACAAAGTCAAGGAAATCTCCAGAAGTAGATCAAAAAGACAAAATGGAAAATAGGACGGGGGGGAATTGAGATATTTTTGCAGGAATAGGGGTCTGAGAGTTCCAACATCTGAACCATAGGGATACTTCAAACTAGAAGGAACAGAAAATATCAAAGGAACAAAAACATACACTGAAAGAAGAAAAGATCTGCAGACATAATGGCCCCAATGGAATGAAAATGTCCATACCAAACTATAACACAGGGAACTACCCACATTAAAAAAAAAATTAGAATTGTAGAGATAGAGAAGTTACCTAAAGCTTCCAGAGAAGGAAGGGAGGGGTGGGGTGACTGAATGGGTAATGTATAATGTATCATACAATGTGAACAGATTTAAGGAAATACTATCAATGAGAAAACAGATTTTTAATCACAAAAATATATTTGTGAAAGCAGTGACACCAGTTGTCTAGAAAGAGCGAGACTGGATTGTCCTGCAGAAGTGCAAAAGTGCTCAGGTTTCAGGAATATTTAAGAAAAAGAATAAAGGATGGACAAGGAGGAGGCACAGCCAGAGAACTGTAAGTCTCAGCAATGAACAATATTTGCATAGTCATTTTAATGTGAACACTGATTTTGATTTAATAAAACCATGAATCATGTAAAGTCAACAGGAGGAGGGAAATAAATCCACAGTGGAGTGAGGAAGTTAAGCTTTCACCTTTTACTACAGGAAGTCAACAGATAGTGCTAAAAATAACTAAATAGTATACTTTTGTGACTTTTGTTAAAAATAAGATTAAAAAACTAAGACAAATCTTTATGCCACAATCAAGTTATTAAAACTTAACTTCAGTGTCAGAATTTAAAAATGGGCATTATCAGGCCCAAGACTTTACTGAATATGTACATTTATTACTTAGGAAGAAAATAAAAGATTCAGAGAATCTACAGAAAGCTGTACATGCTAACAGTATTGAGTCCATTACATTTTTTAGAAATCATGGCAGACATAATTTCATTTAAATCATTACTTTCTTAGTTAAATTTTCAACTGTTTAATTGCCTTATTTTTCTTCATATTTTCTTGTACTAAAAATAAAAAAAAAATAACTGATCGATTTTTATACAAATGCCACAGAAAACTAATAGTATTGTTGTTGCTAATTGTCTGATGGATTACCAACATAGAAAATGAGAGAAAATATCATTTCACTTCTTTTTAAATAATTTCAACAGTATTTGTCTTCCAAATGACCTGGCAAAGACCATAAAGCAAAATGTAAAAAATCTTGGTTTTTCTTTTTGATGTGACAAATATTCTTGAATGGACACAAATGAAAGACTCACCCTGTACAAAAGCAAAGTGCACCACAAATTAGGCCAGGTGAGATGCTTAGCTAATAAAGATGTTTATCTGTGACACTTCTGCCCCACTTCCCAGTGGTCATTTCCAATTCTGCATATACACCTGTCTTCCCTCACAGCTGACAGCACTGAGAATCCCAAGGTCCACCAGCTGCCCTGGAAGCATCCCAGACCCCTTATTGGGAATCAGCTAAAACACTTTACTATAAAATAAATGGTTCTTTACTTAATTGAAAAGTAATCTTCCTTGAATTTAAATTTTGAAATGAGTGTCCTAACCTAATTGAACATATCCACATGCACAGAAAATTAGTTTGCTGTCACAAAGGCCAGAAGAAGAATAAAATCTCCACTTTGGTTCCCACAGGGTCTCCTTTGATGTGGGATCAGCATTCTGGACACACATTTCTTACAACTGAAGACAAACAGGAGATAGCTTTTCTTGTACTCTCTCCACTCTCTACAATTGAGCAGCCCATGGTTCTGAAAGAAACTGAGAAATACAGCACTCTTAACCCAAAACAACAGATTAGAAAACCCCATTTTTTTTACTGTGCTTTATTCCCTCAAGTATTATGGATCCCTCACACTTCTGGTATTCCTGCTGAATAATCAACTGAAATTCTTGATCATGTGTTGCTTTTTAAGCAAGTAAACATGATTTTATGTAACACTGAGGAAAATAATCAGGTAGACTGGAGGGTTAAAATACTCCAGTTCTGATTCTTTTCCTAAAACAAGAAAAGCACAGAAAATTGATACCAGTTTCATACTCTGAGCCTAACCTGGGAAACCCCATAGGGCAATATTAGCTCTAAAGTCCCCTCACACAGCATTATCTTAGGATGTCGCATAAATCTGAATGTGAAATAGGTCATCTGGTTGATCGCTACATAACTTGGGGCCAAAACCACACATACAACACTGACAGAGAAACCACTCTTTTTTAAATGTGTTTAAATGAAATCTTAACCGTGACCTAAATCCTATTATTCATTTTATTTTCAAATGTACTTTTTAGAACAAGTGGAGGAGAACACAGTATTTTAGAGACATAATTCACTCCTCTCTCAATCATGTGGTCTATTGAGTTCATGAAGAGGTGGCAAAAGGTACAGAGAGTCTACCTCAAAGGCATCCCATCTTTTGGCTTTTCTGGGCTAAATTTGGAAAAGAAGAATTGTCATGGGTCACTTACAAAATACACAAATGAGAGCTGATAAGTGGGAAGAAAAATAGAGGTCCATCCATAATTTTGTAAGGTTTAAAAAATTTACAAATGCAGCATGATAATGGGATTGTGCATGGTTTCATTTTAAATGATGCCCAGCCATAAGGGGTAGGTAAGTGAGTGATTTTCCAACCATTTGATGTTACAGTAAGGAGTTATTGAAAGGCCTGCTATAGAGTGTCATGCAGTTACATGGAAATACATTCTGGAGAACTCGATAGCTCTCAAGCACAGTTTGAGGACCTTGATGCCATTACTTCTTCTTTTTATTTATTTATTTATTTATTTATTTTTTTTTAATTCATTTTTATTGTTAGACTTATTGGGGTGACATCTGTTAGCAAGGCCATTACTTCTTTTTGTAACAAAAAGCTATAAAGCAGCATATAAAGAGTGACCACAATTTTTAGAAAATAAATTTTTTATATGCATATGAAAGATACAGGAAAAGTCAACAGCAAAATATTAATAAAAGTTCTGGATATTCTGAGGAAAATAATGACTTCTCTGTATTTTCTAAATTTTTTACATTAAATGCTTGTGAATATTGCCACCAGAAAAAAAGGCAGAAAGAGGTTGTAAAAGAGCTACTGGAGAGTAGTGCCAGTTCCTTCCCTACTGACACTTTAAGGGGAGGGGGAAGAGGAGTCACTTAAGAGAGCACCTTTAGACAAATGACCAAAGCTCATAAGGTCAGATCATAAAAGGCTGTTTGAAAGTTGATTAATAAGAATAAAATTGGATAACATGATGTTACTGTGTTTTTTGTTACGAATACTACCATCAGTTATATTGGATATACTGTTAGATAAAGGCAGTGTAATAGAAAAATTCTTTTTTTGTTTTGTTTTGTTTTGTTTTTATCTTTCACATTTTTATTCCATTTTTATTTCAGTTAATATAAAGTTATTTTTAAAATTATTTGCTAGACATGAGCATGGATTCTTACAAAGTATATAAATGTATAAATACATATAATATGTACAATTATTTTATAACATAACAAAGAATTCCACTTAAAGATCAGCCATTTATAAATCTATCTGAAATTTATACTAGGCTCTTAGGATGCTCTCTTTGAATGAAATGGCTTGAAGAAATTATGTTCTATTTCAGAAGAACAAGGGAGAGCATCATTCATGTATGATTTTGTGTAAGTAACCAACACAATTCAGTTCTTTATTATAGAAAAGCCAAATTATTTTACATGTAAGTAGGTCTGTCTTAGTTTCCAGAAAGACTAATGTAAATTGTCAAAATGAAGACTTTAAAAGCAAATCTTTAGTGTGCTTGTACTTTATAGTTGCTCTTGTGACCATGTTTCCATGGCAACTTATTAAAAGGTAAAAGCTGAAATTGAGGTTTCCCATATCACTTTATTGAATGTCAAAATAACTAATGACAAATTGAAATGGAATTTTAACTATCATATTAAACATAAAAAGGTAACTCCTGAACTTACAAACTCTTTTCAACTTTTCTGATTTAACACTTTTATCTACATTTAATCTTTGTTACCTCACCTGCCCTCCTAGCAGCTTCTCCTAAGGTCCCTGTGTCCAGGGCTATCTCATCTTCAATTCGAGGTCACCAGAACAAACTCTTTAAAAGAAATGAACTAGTTTACCTGGTAAATGAATGCTAGTTCTTGACTTCTCCTTTTACTCTTACCCATCATAAGAAATTTATAGACATAGCACAGAGAGGTAAATGTTGCTTCTGAATTGTGCACAATAACTTTGGGAATGATCAAGACTGGAGTAAATTAAGACAGGCCTACTTTATGGATAGATGATAAACTATAAAATGCATTTTTCAGAGTTTTTTAAGCACCCCAAGAACTGAATAGGGCATATTTATCATGTCCACATCAGCTCTTCTGTTCAGTAGCAAACTGCACTGCACAGTCATTTCAGATCTCTAAGCCTTGGTTTCTTTATGGGCAATAGAGGGAGACTATACAAAAGAAATATTTGTAGGTAGGAGGGCCTTGAGACACATATATTGAAAATGTGTTGTAAATCTCAAAGAATTACATAAAGGTCCAATTTTGTTCTCTTATCTAACACTACCATCTACTCACTGGTTTTACAATCACTCACAGGTTTACCTTACAATAATAAGCAGAGCAGAAGTTTTCACAAACACTTGCTTTGTTTTCGAAAGTAGAATTAATTAATTCAAGGGTCCTACATAGAGAAGTAAGGATAGGGAGATACCCTGAAGTTGGGGTATTAAAGTTTTCATTGAGAGGTTCCCTGGTGGCCTAGTGGCTAGGTTTCAGCACTCTCACTGTTGTGGACTGGGTTCTCTTCATGGTCAGGGAACCAACCAAAACAAAAAAAGTTTTCATTGAGAAAGGGAGACAATATCTTCAAAGGTGTATTCAAAGTTCCATGAAACATTCAACTGAGCCAAAAACAGGAAGGGCAGAAGGCTGGAGGGTCTTGAGCTGGAGTGGGAAAGGGGAAAGAACTGGTCATTCAGGTAGTAAAGATGGAAAAAAAATGGTGGGAGATGATGGGGAAAGAAGAAAGAGTGGGGATGCCAGGCAGAGCCAGTCTTCATCCCAGTGCCCAGCCCTGGGAAAGCAGGCTTCAGGTGGGAAGGAGCTGGAGGCAGCCGTTCCCACCCAAAGGACCTTGGGAGCATACACAGGTTCACCTGAGAACAGATGACATTCCCCATCTCTTCACCTTTGGGCATCTCTGGACAGCTGAGATGACTGCCCTCACCAGCTTCCAAATCTTGCTCAGCAGGCTCTAGGGCAGCAGGTGTTGACACTGTCTCCACAGTGTTTCCAGCCACCACCTCATGGAGCTCAGATTCGTAGTATCTCCGCTCCCTGGAGCCTGAGCGCTGGCCCTGCCTGAGGCAATAGCAACAGCTGAGAGTGTTGCCCTTGGGGCACTTCTACTCCTCACCTCTGTTGCTGCCTCTAGTTGACTCCCAACTTTTCTGTGCTCCGCAGTCCCTTCCGCCCAACAAATGTGTGACAAGCACATACAGACTGGGGCTACTTATGCCCGGGCTACCTTGTCTCATGGGCCACCAAGTTTAGGCAGGGGCCTGGGCCCAGCCGCACCTACCCCCTTCCCGCCTCCCCATTCCACCCTTCCACTACCCCGCTTCAGGAGCTGACTAGTCTGTGAGGGCAGTGACCAAACTGGCTTATTTAAAAGGGGTGGAGAACCAAAAAGCACTGAGAACTATAGCCACTACAGAGAGCTCCTCCTCTTACTGCAGCCACCTCTGAAGTGAAGGCAGTTATCCTGACTGTCACCTGGCAACCAAGACACAGAATGCGAGGGACCAATCAGGCTTAGAGTTCCTTTTACATTGCCCTGCCCCCATTGCACCCCCAACGTGGCTTGCTTCACAGTCTGGTTTCCATTCATCACCTGCAGCCCGCAGCTGTCCAGTCTTATGGGAAGCTCAGCAGGTGTTAGTTAATGCAAGCAGTCCTAGGTCAGTGGCTCTATAGAAGTCCCTGTTAGTAAATAGTGAGCTCCTTTAGCATCTTGGTTTTACCAGGTCTGACAACTGACTCATTTGATGTACTGATGACCAAACTTAGTTACAGCTCAGTTGTTGTAACTAAAGGCTCTCTCCTGCCTTCCAAAAAGTGCTAATTTTCACGTGCAACTTGTTCATAGCAACCACCAGGGACCTGCTTCTACTCTCAATTAACTGAGACTGTGAGCCTTGAATGAGACTTGAGGACATGTCATCCCTCCACTTCCTAATTGGTGAAGCAGGAACCGATAGCGTCCCTCTCAACTTAAAAACATTGGGATTCACCAATTCACTTTTCTTGCCTTTTTTATTTCTATCACAGTAGGATTTTCCAGATCTCACCATTTTTGCCAACAACAATGTATAAAGCACAATTTTCTAATACAAAATTAAGAACCACAAAGGAGAATACCTTTATCCCGATTTCATGAAGATGATGATAATGAAAGTTAACATTTGGCAAGCACTTAGTATGCACCTGGACCCATTCCAAGAGAAGTATTCATTTATCCATCCAAAACAATTCTCAGGTGATAGATTTAACAGAAGAAATGGAGACACAGTAGTTAAGTAACACACACAAGGACCCATGATTGTTCAGGTTTGGGGCCAAGATTTCAGACAATGGATCTTTTCACAGGCACGTGATTGTAGTTATCAGAAAAGAGGTGGAAGTAAAACTTGGGAGAAAGAGATGTTGTATTAGAACTTTTTTTTAAAAAAAGAACAACTTTTGTTGTGGATTTTAAAATAGTTTCCTCTTCATTTAGCATTAAGACTCTCCTTTGTGCCAAGCACCGTTTGCATGACACTCTTCTGCCCTCAATGAGCTCAGATAAGTAAGAAAATAAAGGCTTAGAGAGTCCAGTGGTCTGAGATCACACTGTTAGAAAGTACTTCAACCTGCAAGCCAAGTCTAGATCTATCTGACTCCAAAGTGCATGTTGGGGTAAAGAGTTTGAATTTCATGCTGGAAACAGAAACCAACTGAATGATGTGAAGTCGAGGGGTCACACTCAGATGGTGTGTAGTGAGGTCACTCTGCACAGACAACAGGCAGATTGAAGAAAGCAACAAGACTAAAAAAACACTTTATATTCATCTAGAGTAGAAATAAGGGTTGAGACTAAAGGCAGTGACTGGAACAGAGAATAATAATTTGAGATCATGTAAGAGGCAAAATGGAAGTATCTGGTCACTAGACATGCAGGCAAAAGGAAGAGGGGTGGCAAGAATGGTTGCTAGGGTTCTATCTTGGGGGACCACTTTTAGATAGCAGTGACTTTCTCCTAGACAGAGAATGTGAGAAGCAGATCAGTTTGTGGTGCAAGGTAAGTTTAGGCTGTGTTAAGTGGAACTTGAAAATGGATCTCTCTTTTAGAAAGTTGGATATAAACCTTATTGGCTATGTCTGCTTTGTGATATGCCAACTCATGTTTTCAATATAGCACACATGTTAAATCAAACCAAAAAAACATGATTGGGAAAATTTCCTAGAGTGGAGTCTCTAAGAATTGTTACTTTTCTTTGTGGTTACTTTCAAGGAGCCACCTGAATCTATGGTTTTAGTAAATGAGGCATCCTATGTAAAATAAAACTGTTAAATGAAAACATTTTAAATGGTATTGGCATTATAGCATATAGAAAGCAATAGAAGCCATGGTATAGATGTAATTGCTTTAAGAAGATATGTATAATCAGAAAGAAATGAAATAATAACCATGATAGTTAGAAAATAGGGAGATTTAAGGGGCATTTAAAGGAAGCCTGCGAAGGTGAGCTGTGAAGGTCAAGAGACTTGGGCATGATCAGGAACAGCTAGCTGATCAGGTGAGCCCCAGCAGGGTAGGGATCACATCTGCCTTTCACTTCTGTGACCGCAGCATCCACCTCAGTGCCTGGTAGGTAGGCAGTTTATATGCAATTTCCTAAACAAGTAAGCAGGAAAGCTACAAATGACCTTGGCTGTGGCAACTGGGTTATTGGGGATGTGTGCCAGCAGGATAGCAGACAGTGAGTGCATCAGGAAGTGAATAGGAGGTAAGAAAGTGAAGATGGACTGAGGATTACTTTTGCAAACCCTTGGTTGAGAAGAGAGGTGTGTTAATAGGCAGATAGAGATGTAGTGTTAGCAATTTTCATGGTAAGATGAAAAAAAAAGTGAGTATGTTATTTGTTAATGAATAAGAGCCAATTTGGGGGGAGAGTATTTTAAGTTAGAGGGGAAGGGAGAATGCACATGGCAGTCCTTAACAAGATGGAAGTGGGTGCACTCCAGAGCAGGGAGTGATCAGCCTCAGGCTGGTAGAAGAGTGAGGACAGAGAAAGGACCTGTGTGGCCACAGACACATTTCTCTGGTAGAGGAGAGAGTTAGGAAGAGCTGATTTGGTGACCTATATTATTCTCTATTTTCATAGGTTTGTGTGTGGAAATGTATTCTGGGAAAGAGAGGATAATGTGTCAAGAAGTCTGCATTTCAACAAAGCTCAATATACCTAACCAGCAAATAATATATTCTCTCAATAATGGGTAAATTGAAAAGAAAAATGAGCAAAAAAGGTATCTCTAGCATATACAGGTATGTCAGAAAAGTAGGAGATGAGGCTAATTATTTTGCCCAATAAAATAGCAATAATATTTGCAAAAGAGTGAAGAACAAATTATGAGGGAAATAACATGTAATTGAAAATACTGTGAGCATATAGAAACCCTATAATTACATAAGATGCCCCCCCCAACAAAAAGGACCAGAATGAGTGTTCCCCTTTATTAAAAGATAGCAGAAGGACAAAATCACCTCAACATCAGGGAAGCAGGAATGATTAACATTTAACATAATAGTTTGAAAGACACAAGTAAGTCTCGTAACAAAAATGGGCATTATATGAAATGTGAGGAAACCACAGTGCAATGGCAAATGATTCGACAGAGTTAAATTACAGTAAATAACATCTGGTTGAACTCTTAGGACCTACTAACTGCATTCAGTGATAACAATAATATTGTCTGAAATCCTGGTAATGTCATTAAGTAACATTTTGGATGATGCTTGTAGACTTGAGACAATGTTTAAGATTGAATTACAAAATAGTGTCTGCATTTAGCCAGTCACACACAAATCAATATGCATAACCATGAAACATCAAGATTTTTATACTGCTAACCAGAAAAATATTAGGAAGCATGGTTATGAAACTAGATTTGTGAATATTTGGTTTGAAAAGAACATTGGAAAACATTAAGAAAAAATTCCTATCCTTCTATTATATAACTGTGAGAAGTCTGAGACAGCAAAGGAAAGGAGCTCATAAGAGTAATGCAATTTGAATTTATGAATACTTTGACACTCTGATAGAAACTGAGACTGCATTTGCCTACTGATGGCTGAATATCCCCTGGGAGGATGTTATGATCAGTTTCACCTAGGCCTGAAGTAAACTCATTCATCTATATTTTTCACTCAATATCCACTCAGTACCTGAGCCTTTAACTACACTTTTTTGGTGCTGGGCATGTTGCTTTGACCAAGATAAACAAGATATTCATTCTCATGTAATTTATCTTCTAGTAGAGGGGTCAACAGATGGTGTTAGCCATCACATCTCAAACTCATGGCCCAGGATGGCTATTGATCTCCAGGTATTGGATTTTGTTTGCAGAGAGCTGGATAAAGGAAGAAAAGAGAGATTTTTCAGAAGATCTACATAGCACAGTGTGTACAACTTACTCTCATAAAGCTTAATCACTTGGCCACATGTAGATACAAGAGAGGCTCTAAAAATGCAATGGTGTAGTTGAGTAACTTATGCAAAAGGGAGAATACTTTTTCTTGGAAGGTAACTAGCACTCTCTGCCACAATGTGTAGAGAAAAATTAGGGATGTTTCACTTCTGGAATAATTGTGATAAAATTGCATAGCCCTTTGAAAACATATATGAAAAACTTATACAAGCACGTCTGTAAAGCCCTTTACTGAAGCTAAGAAGGCAGGAAAAGTAGAGAGAGATTTAAGCTATAGAATGAAACTAGGTTAGGTGGAAGAAAGTTTTTGTGGCAGTCAAGTTATCAAGATTATCAAGATTATATATTATATATGTGCTGTGACTAATAGGGTTCCATCTAGAGTATTGTAACTAGTAGTTCTTATAAAATAGAATTTTGTGTGTAAGTAATAGGTACTTTTTTTTGCTAGGCAGACTCTATCATATCATCATTTTCTCAAAGGCATATATGAACAAAAGTCATATATTTAATGTGGCACAACTTCTCTCATTTCAAACTTCAGAAAATTATAATCAGGACACAAGAGGGGCATTTGATGGTGCTTGTCCTCATATTTTAATAAACTATTCAATGCCTCTCCCACCCATCTCTTTCCACACCTTCTGAATTATTCTCCCACATTCTGTCTTCTCATAGCATGGAGATTTTTTTATCTGCCAAGGGGGTAATTTGAGATAAGAATGTTAATTTATTTAATGTGATAATCTAAAAAAAGTATTAATAAAAAGGGTCTTAGCTTGCCATAGCATCAGGGCAGTTAATGGTAATAAGCAGGTCAATTCCAGTCCAAAATGTGCACTGTGACTACAGTTTAAATCTCAGGGCATTTTATGAGACAAGTTCTAAGAAGTGCCTGTAGTTTTTAGACTAGAGACTTCCTTTTATCTTCCTGGGCTTTTTCCTTTTCTCTGCCATTTAATGTTTTTCTTCCTGTTCCATTTGTCTACTCACTATAGGAAATCCAGGATCTTTCTCAGCCCACTGCCTGTGCTTTCTCAGGTCACCTTACGTGGGGGTGGAAGAACATTTCTCTTATGGAAGTGCCTCTGTTCAGAGGCTCCTGGTTTTCTAAAGCACATGTCAGGTCTACTCCTGACTCCAAAGTGTAACAGCATGTGGTCTGTACTTAATTAGTTTCTTAAGACAACAAACTACCCTGTACACGTGCCCAGGAAATAAACTTACTGCCAAACCTACTTTGAAACAAGGTAGAGTAGAAATAAACACATTAAATGCTTTGAATAGTTTTGGTTATTTCCTCCCCAACATTTTCATGTTTCCCTTCATCCACTTAGGTGAAACACAAGTACTTCTGAGATGTCAACTTTGACTCTAAAAATGGCCTCCTTGGCCAAGTTGCCTTACTGAAGTTAGAAACATTTTTCTTGCAATGATTTGACACAATCCCTTTAGTTTCTTTTAGGAGCCTTTTGGATACAGCTTCCTCAAATCAGGCTGATGTTAGAAATGCTATAGGATTTTTCTTGAACTTGACATGAAGGAAACATTTGAAGAAAACATTTTAACCAAGTTTGTCTTCTAAAAACAAAGCTCATATGTTGCCTTCCAGCTGCCAACCTGTCTGTCCACCCAATCCCTTGCCCACACATTCCCTATGACATCCTAAGGCAGGAGTTAAATATCAAAGCCATGGGGGGAATAAAATATATAGGAGACAGAACTGACCCTCTGTCAAGGGTACCCTCCCTCACTCGCATACCTCACATCACCCGGTATGGCCCTGGAGGATGGCTGGTTAGTCAATGATGGGTAAGATTCCTCAAGGAAGGAAAACCTAAGACAGGCACATTCACATAGGGTCCATTAGGAGAGAGTTTGGGATCAACAGAGGAGAGGCATAGACCCTCACACCTTTTGAGTTTAATCTCTTGCCCCTGGCTGTCTTGCTTCCCATGTACAGCTCAGACTAGGATCCATGGAAGGATATCAGTAAAAGCTTCCTTGAGGGGGTGTCTCAGAAGACTGAGATCCAAAGGAACAATATCAGCCATTCCCACTTAAATGATGTTTTTGTAATAATGGTGACTCCATCCCCTGGGGTTAAGTGCTGGTATGTGAAGGCACAGTAAGTGCTGGAACACAATGGGGACTTTTGGGAAAAGCAGTTTTGAGGCACATAATTCACAGACCTTGAGAAAAAGTAAGTTTCAATTCCTTGTTTGCCCACTAATAAAAGCTATGCCTTGGCCAGATTTGGCATGTCCTGTCCTGAAGGCTGGGGTCCCTTTGCCCCACTTATAATATATTCTTGACCACTGTGTTTCTTAACTATGTGTCACTCTACTTGTTCTCCCACCACTCATGTCATGCTGGACCTGACACTCATAGATAGATTGTAGAACCTGTCTTTACCTCACAATGACTCTACTGACCTATTGTGAAGACAGATCTGTTTCTGTCTTCATAGTATGGTATGCACCCTGCAGTATCTCTAGAATTTTTTATTGGAAAGGATGAGGACAGCAAACTGGATGGATGCAGTGGCCAGAACAGCTGTCTTGAGAATAGAAAGCACATTTTTAAAGGCAAAGCAGCATCTTAGTTTTCATTGGGTGGAGAAGGGGCGGTGCACTCTTAAGGCCTTGGCCGTTCTGCTGAGCAAGTCAGGCTTCTGTTGGGTGCTTCTTTGAGGAATCTAGGGTTAGTAATGCCACAGCTTCTATTTGCTCAGTAAAGGTAATCTACACCTTAACAGAAAAATGAACAAGCAAATACAATTGATAAAAGCTCTAAGGATGTCTTTTCCCCATTTTTTAAATGAAATAACTGTGGTGTGTGAGGGTATTATAATGAACAGATGGTTGTTGTGACTACAGTCTATGAAGAAGGTCTTATCAGAATGTCAGCTTTCTCTATTCTAAAGAAAATTCTTTTTTTAAAGAACTTCTTGTGCACTTTTACCCACCAAATGCAAGTGCAACCTCATCATTTTTTATATGCGTTCTTTGGCAAATATAGACTTCATAATGGTTTCATCAGAAATATTAAAATTCCAGTTACATATGTGCTTGTCTACAATGTGACTGCATTGTTCAGTGTGTACATCTTGTATGTACTAAGCATTTATATTACACCCATTTTCATAGCAACAGTAAATTTATAAAACTACAAATATTTCATAGAAATATTAAATTGTACACAAAAAATTATTACATTTTGTACCATTTACAGAAGGCATCCTGTAGTATCTTTCAACCATAGTTTTTATTTAAAAATAAAAATACAAAAAAAAGAAAAATCAAACTTAGCCAAAGGGTAGACAGTGAAAAGTAAGTCTCCTCCCAACTCCAGATCTTACGTTTCCCTGAATCTAAGGTTCAGTTTATAATATGTAAGCTGTTTACATAACAGTTTATGATATTCAATAATGAATTAAATAATGGCTATGTTTTAAACAATGGTCATTTAAATTGTGGTTATTTGTATCCATTTGGGAGCCCGGTGTCTAAGGGAGGGTTCCTTACCATTGTGTTGGAACGTACATGTTCTCACCTCTGAACATCCACTCATTTCATTTATTCTGCCAACTTCTCTTCACTGGATGTTCTGTCATCTTCACTTAGAATGACCTTACATAACAAATAGAAAACACCATGACCAATTGAGACAGAGACTGTGGAAGAAATAAAAGAAGCTTTGCATTTTAGAACTCATTGTGGCATATTTTTAACCTGCTTTTTGAACAAAGCACCCCACACCTTCAGTTTGCATCAGGCTCTGTGAATTATGGAGCTGGCTGTGCAGGCAGCTGCACAATCACATGGATCCATGAGCCACCTGGACCCTGAGTGACCTGCGTGCCCAGAAGACAAAGGCCCGGAAGACAAAGTCCTCTTCTTCCTGAGGCTTCAGGACTTGATTTTCCTGGGTTCCCCTGTGTCCTAGCTGTGTGCTGGAGATCCCCATTTCTTTATTTGGCAAGAAGGTTTATGATAGACTTCTCTAATCTGATACAACCAGAGTTCTATATTATTTGCCATTGAAAGCATCTAACAGCAAAAAACCATAAAATATGGTATAATTTTTATTTAGTAAATAATATGTAATCATTTTCATTCACAAAATAAGTGATGCTAATTTTGACATTCTGTATTGTTAAACAAAATTTTTTTTTATTTAAAATAAAATAGCTTGAAAAGTCTGCATGTGACACTGTGCAAGTGAAATATTTTTGGACTGAAATCCTCTAAAAATCAGCAAAACAAATGAGGTATCTGATAATTTCAACAAACTTGCCCCAAGGACTACCCGTTTGTGTATGTTAGGGACCACACATCAGTCATGGCATGACCACTAGACTTTGATCTACATAAACAGGGCATGACCAGTAATGCAGACAAAGACAGTGATGACCTTTGCCTTCACAGCAGACCATTAAGTAGGAGAAACAGATGTGCAGGATGTGAGCAAGGAGGCTGGGAGCAGATTGAGCAAAATGGGGGGGGCAAACCTGGAAGCTTGAGAAATATCATAGGTGTACAATGTGATAGACACCATGAACTACCACAGAAAATTTTGTTTTATTTTCAAAATGTATTGTTTTTTATGTTTTTCTTTTACTTTAAGCATTTTAGTGAAGCTAAGGTTATGGGCTGCATCTATTTAGTACATGGTGTACAGAAATTGAGAGTAAGTGGAAAAGATGTCTTTGGTTTATTTCTTAATGTGTATTTAGGGTTGATGTGAGTATAAACACTATGTCTCACTTTGAGCCTTGCCTCCCTGTCCTGCAGGGTGACAATCCAACTGACACTGCCTGAGACATTTAGGTTGCCCATTGACAGATGTGGTCAGGAAGGCAAATGGCTACAAAGAAGCCATAAACATAGACTAGGAGCAGAAAAAAGCAAATACATTATGTACGTGATTAGGTTGATGGACAGTGTGGTTCCAGAGTTTAACCATCCTTTACAGATTACCAAGTGGCAGCTCTCTGCTGCACTCAGTGTTAGGATGCTTTGCTGAAACACCCTGGGTCTGTGCTGGTAGCATGTGTCCTTCTGTGTGAGGCCAGTCACATAGGTGCTAGTCTTTTACATGGAAAGAAACTGTTTTTGTTAGATAGGCTGCTCAGACATACCATTTTAAATGGGACATAAAACAATCTACTGTCACATGATATGAATAGTCAGCCTAGTCTTACCAGGCTAAATTCAAAGTGTCAGTAACCTGACCATATGTACCATTTGAAACAGTATCATTGCTTTCTGTCTCATTTAAAATGGTACATCTGATCAGCATAGTTAGAGGTAATAACATGCTGAAAATAGAATCAGGAAGGTTTTACATAAATCACAAGTAACAAAATCAGAATAGAGGAACGTTCAGGTAATTTAGGCTAATGATGAAAGTCATTTGGTTTGGTGATTAGATCCCCATCAAACATCCCCTGGAGCTACTGTCATTGGGAAAGAATCCATGGCTGAATGGAGTGGCTGGGTCTTCTTTGTAGCAAAAGGGGATAAGAAGCAAGATATTACTTTCATCATGACCTGCAGGATTAACTTGGGAAACTGTATGTGATGGGTAACTTTTTCTTCAGTGGTGTGCAAATTGCTTACATTGTTGATTTTAACCCATATATGGTCACTTGTTGTGAGGATGGGCATCAATTGTGTAATGAAGTAGGTGGGAGGGGGAACAGTTATAGATGGAAGCCATGCTGTCCATACAGGACCTGAGTATCTGAATAGACTTAGAGCAGTGGTTCTCAGAGTGGGGTCCTCATGCTAGCAGGATCAACACCCCCCTGGGAACTTGTTAGAAATGCAGATTTTCAGGCCCCACCCAAGACCTACTGAATTCCAAACTCTCAGGAAGGGGCCCAGCCACTCCGTTGCATTTTGACAAGCCTTCCAGGGAAGTCTGATACACAGGAAAGTCTGAGCACTTCCAGGCCAGAAAGCAGTGCAGGCTGGACCATGTGTGCTTCACTGAGACATCCCAGCCCAGCGATGGGTCCCAGCCTCACCTGTGTTCATGCCCTTGGTTCCTAACCACAGGCACTTCATCAAGGTACAGGTTTTATTCAGTTGTTTTGTTCTGAGATTTAGAAAATTTAAGTTTCAACTCTTTAATCTTCAATCATTGGTTTTTATACTCAAGTGAACTAAAATTTTAAAAATTTATTCAAATAATCCACATATTGAAAGACAGGTGCTTTGGAAAGAAGCAACACTGAGTTAGGCTGTATGTAAAAAGTCATTAGGGAGACTTCCATTCATTTAAAATGCATTCTTTTTGGAATGTCACAGTGTTATGGTAAGTAATTAGGCAAATTGTATTAAGCTGCATTAATTTCACATCAGTCTTGTTGATAGCAGGGGCTGAAAAGATGACTTTTAGACATTGGCATGATGCTTATAATGATGGCAATTTCATAAATGTTAGATTGTCACCTCAACTCACTGCATCCCTTTGGCAAATATTTGAGTTATTCAAAGTTAATGCCCAAAATGTGCCCCCAGGAGCACAGATGCAAGGGCCACTACCATTAGTACCAGCTCTAGATCTGTGGAAGAAGAGCCTTGACCCAGAACCCTGTGCTGTAAAGGGCTGTGTGCATGCCCTCCTCCAGCCTCACAGCCTTCTTTCTAGCCCCTGGGCCCTGGACTTTTCTGCCCAAATGTTCTGAGCTCTTCTCCAAGGCCCAGGCAGGATTCTTTCTTTGGCCTGTCTTCCTGGAGGGTGGGGCACAGCTCCAGTATGTGTGTTACCGGAAAATGGGGTGTCCTTGTTGACACAATGTCCAGGTTCTTTGTATCTCCAGCAAAGAATTCAACAAGACACACACAAAAGTAAAGTGGTGAAACAAAGAGATCGTTTATTGAAGAGAAAGTACACTCCTAAGAGGTAGGAGCAGGCTCAAGCAGAGAGAAAGTGGCTCAGGAGCCCTGATTAACAAGGCTTTAGTACTTTCATTTTCTTCTGTGTCTTCAGAGGGGATACCTCTGTGCATGGAGTCTCTTGATTGACAAGTCTGATTGACAAGCCTGTGACATCACCTTTCTTTTATTGCTCCTGTCTCCTTTCCAAATTTAATTACCTCCTGTGATTGTCTTATCTTGGGGGCAGGGATTACTAGTGAGAGGGTGGTATCAGGGCAGTGGCGACTATCCCAGCAGGGTGAGTCTCATGACAGGGGTCCCAAGACCCCCCCTATTCTGTCTGCCTTCCCTACATTTTCTTGAGAGGCGTGATCCCTACAAATCTTTATGGGAAGCTGAGGGGCTGAAGGTCTCATCTTCTGTATCTGCTTCCTGCTGAAGAAGGTCATTGTCCCTACCTATTGGGGATCCATGGAGCTCTCATCCTGTCTGACCTAAGTGGGGAAGGGGTCTCAAAATCCACCATGTGAACTCCTTTGGTTGAGGTGGGCTGGAAGCCTTGCCAGGCAATATCTGCATTCCAAAGGCCCCTAGATAAGAAGAATCAGACACAGTTAGTAAGTTCAAAAGCTTTGGCCTGAAATGTAGGCTTCAAACCCATGCAGGGTGACTACAGAAGATTTGTTTAGCCCTTTGGAGTCTGCATCCTGCTGATTTTGGTCTCCATGGCCACCCAGGTGTGACCGCCTATCCAGGAATGGCCTGGGGATGATACAATTAACAAACACAGGTTCACAGTCACAAGGATGATTAGCTAAAATCTAGCATATCCAGATAGGTTAGGTTTTATTATTACATGTCACAAATTTTAGGATGGCTAACCAGGGCTGGAGACAGACATTTTAAAAATACAATTAGCAAACACAAGTTACAAGCTCTCTGAATGATTAGCTCAAACCAGGGCACAGAACATCCAGGAGATACGAGGTAAAAGCCTGTTGTTTTAAGTTTTAGGGTAATTTTCTAAAGCAGGAGGCAGGGTGAAGACATCCCATGATTCAAGTTAGGAGCAATCTGTTGTTTAAACTAGAGTTAAAGGAAAACTGATTGAGAGGGTGATTAAGGCTATGGACTAGGGAAAAGGGGAAACAGAGCTAAAGAACAAGGAAAAGGAGTCTTTAGTGAAGTGGGGGGGATGGCTGTTTTATTTGGTCTATATCATGTGTACCCTGAGAGTCAAGTGGTGGTTCCCGGGTGTCTCCTTCCTGGAGAGGGAAATCTAGCTGAGCTGTGTGGGCTGCGGGGGCTCCACCTTCATGCGTGTGAGCACACACTTTGAGTAGCACAGTTACAAGCCCATAGCTAAATAATGTGCCCTCTGTTTTCTTTAGGAGGAATTTCTAGAAGAAAGGAATGCACAGTAGTAAAACATCTCCACTAATAAACTGGAAGCTCCAAGAAGACAGGATTGTGTTTGTCCTTGTAGCCCCAGTCCTTCATCCAGTGCCTAACATTCAACTCATATTTGCTGAATTTAAGAAGGAAAGAGGAGGGTTTAGTATATTAGTTTGTTGGGCTGCCATGACACACAACCACATGCTGAGTGGCCTCAACAACAGACATTTATTATTCTCTTATAGTTCTGGAGGCTAGAAGTGTGAGGTCAAGGTGTCTGTGGGGTTGGTTTCTTCTGAGGCTTCTCTCCTTGACTTGTGGGTGGCTGTCTTCTGTGTCTGCCTGTGTGTCCACATTTCCTCTTCTTAAAAGGACATCAGTCATATTGGAGAAGGACACACAGCAATGAACTTATTTTAACATAATTACCTCTATCAAAGGTTATATTTCCAAATACAGTCACATTCTGAAGTGCTGGGGTTTAGGACTCCAACATATTAATTTTGGGGAGACACAATTCAGCTCCTAACAGTTGGGTTGATGGTCATGCAGGTTGGTGGTAAGTTAGAGCCATACACATGGATGTCTTTGGAGACTAAAGTAATAGAAATTTAAAGAAAGATGCTGATAGTGGGTTGGTGAGAGTAAAGGTTAGTGCAGGAAGAGACCAGTTACGTCTTTGCACCTCAGTGGAGATGGAATTCTTTAAGTAAAGAGGGCAATGACTGGATAGCTCTACTATAAAGCAGATTTAATCTGATATTATTAATCTTTTTAAAAGCAGAATTCTCTACTAAAAATGAACACCAAAAACACTCTTTTTAATCTGAATCCATTGTTCTCAGTGTTCAACAAACCATTTATATTAGATCCATTCTACCAGGAGAGTTATTTTGTGAAGCTTTCCTTGACCCCCAAATTTCAACCCTAGCACACTCATTCTGGCGGGGCCTTTCCCCAGCACGTTCAGTCATAACCTTCATCACTAACATGTAATTCTCTGTTTACTTCTCAGGATTTCTCACTACATTGCATGCTCTGAAATGGGGCTGTTCTATTGGTGATCACTGAATGCATTATACTCAGCGATCAGCACATATTGGAAGCTCAATCAATATTTGCTGAATTAATGAACAAATGAATTATGCTATCTGCTTTTATTTTGTATGTCCAGGAGCCACTGTCTCTGGAAACCATGAGGGCTCACTGAAGACGTGACTCTTACAATAAATGTGTGAACTTGGCAACCATCAAAGCTCTTCAGCCAGGAGAAACAATGCAGTGAGTATTCTAACAGCATGCAGGCATTTCTCCTAAATTCCAATAGTTTAAGGCAGGCCTCAGGAACAACTACAGAGGGACTGGGGCCAAGTAGATACAGGAAAATCCCAGGATCCACTTCAGGCATTGACACTTTCTTTGTTTTCAGTGACTGCCCATTCATTGCCTAAGCTCTGAAGCAACTCGGGTAATAAAATTATGGCAAGAAACTTCACTCTGTCCTTCACCTGGCAACAGGCTTAGTGAGTCTGGCTTTCTTTCTGGGCTGGTAGGTGCTGCCTAGGTATTGCGATCTCTGTTGTTTCAGATTGTAATAATCCTGAGAGTTTTTCATTCTCTTAGGTTAGGAGTTCG
>PVJL010012234.1:0-38314 GCA_004026885.1 Lyroderma lyra
GCTGTAAGAAAAGATGAAATATTGCCATTTGCGACAAAATGGATGGACCTGGAGATCATCATGCTTAGTGAAATAAGCCAGACAGAAAAAACAAAGAACTGCATGATTTCACTCATATGCGGAATATAAAACTGAAAGCAAAGAAAAAAAGAAATGAACAAACAAATAACCCATGGACACAATCAATAGTTTAATGTTTGGGGACGAGTGGGTTAGGGAAGGGAGAAAGGGGTGGGGGTGGGAGAGGAGGGGGGGAAGCTAAATATAAGGTGATGGAAAGAGAAGTCACATTAGGTGGTGAACTTATTATACATCAAGTTGACAATGCACTGTAGAATTGTATGTCTGAAACCTATGTAATCCTTGCTAACAGATGTCACCCCAATAAGTCTAACAATAAAAATGAATTTAAAAAACAAAACAAAACAAAAAACCATTGAGTACCGATCAAATGCCACAGCCTAGTCTACGTGCTGGAATTACAGCTGTGAAATCAGAAGACAAAAATCACTGAACTCAAAGAACTTACATTCTTGGGGTAGAAAGGCAGAACCAGCGTGCGATCTCAGATATGTCTGATGCCAAAGTGTTCACCTTACTAAGTAAGCTATTCTGCCTTTTCTTATCTGCTGAGTCATGTTATTTTTTTTTTTAACAGAAAGCAATACATTGTGTGTGTGTGTGTGTTTGGGGGTGTATAGAATTTGTGGGTAACAGCTGGGTAGTAAGTGTGTCTATCTCAGTTTATCTAAGTGTCACACTAACTGCTGATATCTGAAAGCATGGTACAGTAAGGGGTGGTTCATAATTTCTGACTGCTGCAGAAAAGCACCTGGTGTTTGTGGTGTGCCAGGTCACGAAAGGGTGTGACCCCCAGGAACTTCTGTGATGAGTGAAGACTCATTATACATAGTCGCTGTTAATGCTGAAAACCTATTTTAATGCCACATTTTTATTATTTTAATAAATATTGTTACTGAGTACTCACTGTCTTAGGCTCCAAATAATGGAGATGAGCAAAGATTTGGGAGGATGACACAATGGAGTACATATAAAAATTTATCTATCAGATATTTGATGTGGATAGAATATTAACTGGAGGAGTAACTGAAAATAAGGCAGAGGAGAATCGGATGTGTGCTGTGCTGAATGGCTTTTGATCTCCTGGTGACGAATGTGAACGTCTTTCCATGCTCCTCAAACTGGAGAACAGACATCTCCAGGAATATGTGGTTGTTGCAAAGTGTTACAGAAGCCGATCTATAAGCCTGTCCTCTATAATAGCAGCTTTTTCTTGATTACCTTGAGGGGAAGAACACTAAATTTAAAAATACTGAACCTAGATAAATTACCAAGAAGCATGCAAAGTCTATATCCATTTTTAACTCCTGTATCTATTGAAGTAAACTATACTTAGAGAAATGTGAACATAGTGTAGAGATGGTAAATTTTCACCGGTGACAACCAATATCCCATCACGAAATAAAACACCGCAGCACTTCCAAACCCCCTTTGCACCTTTCCAATTTCAACCTCTTTCCACCAAGAGTAAGCACTCTCTCCTGACTTCTGATGCACAGAGTAGTTTTACCTGTTCCTGAACTTTAGCGACATGAAACTGCTCAGTATGTACTCTTTTTTTGTGTCTGGCTTCTTTCACTCAACATCATGTCTGGGAGAGTCGACAGTATTTTCTGTGAATACTTAAGAGACGATTCATTCTCTGTGCTGTATAGTATTCATTGTGTGAGTATAATACATTGTGTTTACACATTCTGCTTTCGATGGACAGTTAGCTAGTTTACAGCTTTTGACCACTATAAATAGCGGTGATATGACAACACACTGTGTCGTAATGAACATACATATGCATTTCTAAGAGCCAAGTTTCTGGGTCATAGGTTTGTATATGTTTAGCTTTGAAAGTTGGAGTTTTCCCAAGTGGTTGTGCAGTTTATATTCATACTGGCCCTATGTGAGAATTCTGGTTGTTACAGATTCTTGACAGAATTTTCTGTCTTTTTAATTTTAGTCTTTCTAGTGAGCATGCAGTGATTTTTATTGTGATTTTAATTTTCATTTCCATAATGAAAAGAATTTATACTTTTAATATTTTCTTGTCATTTAAGTAGTCATTTTGGTTAAGTGGTCATTTTTTTAATCTATTTTTTTACTGGGCTTTTCTGTTTTTGTTTTATTCTTATTGATTTGTAGAAGTTTCTTATATATTCTAGATACTAGGCCTTTGCCAAATATCCAAATTGCAAGTATCTTCTCTCAGAATGTGTGTTGACATATACATATTTTTAGCTAACGCATAGGACTTAAATGAACTTTTGCTATAAGAGATCACTTTGGATTATGCCTCAGTCAAAGGATGAAACTTTGCTTCTGTGTTTGTTCCACTACCACTTACGTGTACGGGTTGCGTATTCCTAGCCTTACGTGCCCTAGCCTTGAGGTTAGAACCAGAAAGATTTGAAAAGCAATGAATAAGGCTCTATTTATAATGTTTGCTAATGTACTTCATTGTCTCAGGAATATTACAGAATTCAGAATAGAGTTCTATTGAATGGGTATCAGAAGATTAAATTAGTGTTTGAAAGAGATGAATTGCAAGTATAATTTAATCAAAAGAGATATTTTAGGAGAGTTAGGTAGTTCTCACTCAAAGAGGAAGTGGTGTTTAGGAAACTGTCCTTTTTGTAGTAGGCACATGACGTATCTGTAATCCGGTAATAACTACATCAGTAATGTTATGCTGAGCTCAGCCATGAAGATCATGTGATACCTTGGCCCACATCTTTTGTGTATACAAAGGTAAGTAACTTTTTGTTACCTCACTCTTTATTTAAACATATGTATCAGTGTATGCATTCTGTTATAAACAAACAGCAGCTTAAATCCATGAGAGCTTATTGGTTTCATGCACAGGAAATTCAGGGGTGAAGAGTCCAGAGCTGGTATAGTAATAGCTCAAGGAGGTCATTAGGAACTCGGTTGCTTTCTGTCTTCCCACTCTGCTCTTTTAGCATGTGGACCTTTGTTTGTCCTTGTGCTTATTGACTTGGGGTAAGAAGATGGCTGCTGAACCTACAGGGAGAGAATGTGTCTTCCAGGCAGGAAGAAGCCAGAGAGCAAAAGTAGTAAGTAGGCTTCACATTCGTATTAAAAATTTCCAAGAAATTTTGCCCACTTCTTATGGCCCAAACTCTGACATAGGACCACACCAGGCTCCAAAGCAAGCTGAAAATGGGGTAGTTTAGCTTTCTAGCTATAATGGTAAAGAGGGTGAAGACCAAGAGTCCTATGAAAGGAATATAGTCTGCAGACCATAGAACCTTCACTTCCCATCCTATTTTCTTACAAGTTTTCTATTTGTTATCATTATAAAAGCATTAGAGGCTTGTTAAAAAACATTTGAAAAAGAACACAGAATAAAAAATGGGCCATCATTTTAATATCCTAAACAGTAACTATAAATATTTTAGTTTGCATCTTCCAGCCACTTCAGAAACAAGGTCTGAGTGCTTAGTGTCCTCATTGGTGTTGTAAGTGTTCTGCTCACTGTTCTCAGTGGAACAGAGGTAGGTAACACACATACACACACACACACACACACACACGCACGCACACACACGTGCACACACACATGCACACAGTGCATCTCTATTTCTTCACATATCTGTATATTATGAATACAGTGAGTTCACTAATATATTTAATTCCAATTCCACATCATAGGGTTCATTCTAGTTTTCTTCTTTTTCTGTATTTGTAAGCTCTTTCTCCACAGTGAGAAACATGGCTCCTTTTATCGTCGACATATTTACTTATGTGATCAATTTCTCTGTAGCTTATGTGCCATCCTGTCACCTTCACTTCCCATACCTCTGGGGTCTTCCTAACTCTCCTCAGCCTTCAGCACCGTGTGCCAGGCTGAGCCCTCATGTGGATGTGGTCTCCTCTTCCCGCTTGAGTTCAGACAGTTTGCTAGGCTGTCTGTCTGCTCCCTGTCCCTTCATGCTTCCTAGAGGAACCCTTTTTCACTCACAAATGCTCCAACTTTTCACGGGCCTGATAGACAGACCACCTGTACCCCCATGCTGGTTCCCACCTCGATTGGTGACTATCTGTTAATTTTTGGTCTGAATTTTGCAACAATAGAAGGAGAGAAGAACTTGAAAAGAAGTCACTTTCCATTCTCTTTAAGTAAATTGGTCAATCTTTCCTGATGATTTACTATAGTACTTTTATGTTTAAAATGTGATAACCCATAGACATATTGAAAAACATATTTATTTTCTAGGTTTCTTTTACATTCAGTTGTCTAATCAATTAGACATTTATGTTGTTGTTTAATGTGAGGAGAGGATCTTAGCTAATTTCTTCCCTATTATCATAATACAACCTTCCTTTTTCACTTGTCTCATTTTCACTACCAGTGGCTCCTCTTATCCCTTCTTTCAGTCTCTTTCCGCTTATATTTACTTTCCCTTTGTGCACCTCTGTTTCTATGTTCCCTCAAACCCCATGCCAGCTCTGCCATACAGTGCTCTTTGTTTTCCCCTCCACCACGCGAATGCTCTCTCCTACCCACTGAGTAATTGTCAGGTAGATTTTAGGCCGTCCGGTGGAGTCACTCATAGTAATGAATGCCAAGTAAGTTGCAGATATGTTAGACTCCTCCTAAGAGAGGTTAGGGAACGAGAACCCTCTGATTCTCTAAGATCTTTCAGTCCTCGCTTTCAGTCTGCATCTGAAGTCAGCAGAATTAATTTTTGTTTTTCCCTGTGAGGTGACTTGCTACCCCAATAGATTTCTACCCTTGAGACACACTGGTTAGAAAAGATTTCCCATATTATCTAGGTCAACTATTTTATCCATTGGAGAAGGTGAGTTTAGAGGTTCCAGAAACATCCCAGGACAGCCCTCTCAGTCCTCCTTGTTCTTTCCCTCCTCTTCCCCAGACAGAAACATGCTTCGGTTGCACACTGGAAACTGCTGTACGTTTGTCTCAATATGATACCATGAAAATAACTATTACTCATTTCATTACTGCAGATTTTATGTTATAGTATCATTTACATTTTCTAATAGATTTTTCCAGTCTTTAACGTTCTATGGGATGGTTAAGAGACCACATCTTACAAAAGAAGGGATTAAGGGACTGAAGAGATAAAGATGAGGTTTAACAAAAATGAGTTGGGAAGACTAAAGTACAGTAAGTAATGTTCCTCTCCTCTTGTTTGGTAGTGAATGCATTTGTGAGGAACTTTGTATTTGTTTTAGAAGGGTGTATATGTCCTGAGCGAAATCAGAGAAAGCCCTAAAGTGATGTGGTTGTAATTAGTAAATGGGGATGGGGAGGGAGAGAAAGTATATAACATATTTGTGAGCTGAATGATTTTTGAAAACTATAACTTCAAGGTGAAAGTAGTAAGCCAACTGTTTGCCAGTCTTTCTGGAACATGCAAGTGGTTTGGGAGCAGTGGTGTGGATAATTAATCAAGGAATAGATTGTTCTCTGTGCTTTTCTATTAATGTGGGCAAGGGCATGGTTGGTTTAGGTTGTTTAGTAGACTGGGGAGTCTCTTTTCTCCTCCAATGTTAAGTATTTCTTCCTTCTTTCTCCTCATTTTAAGTTGTAACTTTGTTTCTTATTTGTCAGAAGAGAAGTATTATTTCACAGAAGTAATCCCAAGAGCGTTTCTCTGTCTTCCTATCATCATCATGTCATTCAAACCCTGATACCTATACATATAAACTCTACCTTTTATCCTTCACAGTGGGTAAAATGTGTCTGTCTAGTTATGGCAACCTACTCCATCTCCCTCCTACCCCAACCGTTTGCGTTTAACCCTACCAGACCGCTGTACCTAATTTTTGGTACTTTGCCTAGTACATGAAAAAAATGAAAGGTAGACCTATTTTCTACGATGTCTCCAAGTTCCATCTTATTCTAACCACTTGTTTGCATGTAACTAACCTTTTTCTATATCTTGGTTTTTTCTCTTTAATGCTCAGGAGCCCAGGTATAGGGGACAGTTAGGTTCAGGGCCTCAGGTCTGGTAGAGTGAAGCCTCTATCCTTCCTGGCCTAATCAAAGAAATTACTCTAGCAAATCTTTTCTGTCTTGCTCCATCATTTCTTGCTTTTTACAGATCATTTTAATGAATAAACATGTAGGTTTCCTCCTATCTTAAAAACAAATAATAATAACAAAGCCCCTCAAATTCTTTTTACTCCATTTATTTGCTCTTCTTTAGAGCAAAACTACAAAGAACTGTTCTATACATGCTGTGTATACCGTTTGTCCCCATTCATCTTTGAGCCCATTTGATGACCTTGCAACAGCTCCCATAAATTGTGCTTCATTGTATATGGTGAAATGGAATCGACAGTCCTCAGACCTTGTCTTACCCAGCATCTCATTATCATTTTACACGGTTATACACTTCCTCATTCCTGAAACACTTCCTTTAACTGGTTTCTAGGATGCCACTTTAGCTCCGTTTCTTACTTTCTAAGAGATTGTCCTTCATCTCGCCTCAGTGCTCTGACCTTTAAATTCTGGAGTGCAGTTCCTTGTTGTTGTTTTCATGTTTGTGGCTTTAAATCCTATCTCTCTTTACCCATTTATAAACAGCTCAGTTTTGTTGTTGTTTTTTTTTACTTTCTTGAGGTCTCTGATCAAATATTGGGGTTTCAGTCAAGCCTTCCCTGACCGACCTATGTAGAAATGCGAACCTCTCCCATTACTCTCTATACCCCTGAACGTCTTTATTATTTTCCTCAGCCCTAAACAATATTTGTCATAGTTACTTGCCAAAATTTAAATGAGAATGGAAATGGCCTGTGTCAGGGTTTTTACTTTGTTGGCTGCTGAATGCTAGCACCTAGAACACCACCAATCACAAAATAGGTACTGAGTAACTATTGAATAGCTGGCTGGAAGACTGGATGGGAAGGGAAATGAGCAGCTTCTTATCTTGCTTAAAAGTTGTAAGGGCTGATGCTGGCTGTATCATGTTTGGGTGGCAGGGTTGGAAGGGGGAGAAGAATGTGTGTGCAAAGAGAATGAGAGCCCACGTGTCAGCTGGTTGGTATCAAACCAAAGTCCTTGGAAGGGAATTCTGGCTCTGGCTGGCTGAGTGATAATGAAGTGATTCATGTAGCATAAAAATGGCTGCTGGACTTCGTTAGGCACCAGAGTAACCAATTAAGATATTCTCATATGGAGATGAATAGCCTGAGAATTTTTTGCTCAGTAGAAAAACCAACCTGAGATGTGCTAGGTAGGAGAAATTATTTCCAAGACTGACTGGCCCTATCAATTCTTGAAGTCTATTTGTCACAAACCATAACTTCTCCAATGATACGGTTTTTTAATTTTGTTTTGTTTTTTAGGGGGACTAATGTTCTTAAGAAGTGTTTTTGGCTTACAAAGAGAAGCAGCAGAAAAAAAATAACACATTATGAATATGAAAATCAGCAGCTGCGATGAGATGAAAATAAGGCAATAAGATTTTTAAATTAAAAATATTCTAATTTCAAACCTCCTGTTTCATATTAAAAAAGTTCTGTAAGGCAACAAGATACAGCTATAAAAGCTTGAAATCTGTTTTAATCTTAGCTCTACTGCAAAACTAATGAAATAGCAAAATGAGGAATTACTTACGTTCTCGTTACTTCAGTTTCTGTAGTTGTAAGTTGAGGATGCTTGACTGGAGTAGAGTTAGCAAATACATTTCATCTTTTGTGCCAAGTGTAATCGATTGATAAGGGCAGCCTAGAGTGCTGTGTGGATAAGCATTGGCGACCACACCTAGGCTTAGCAAAAAAGAAAACTGAAATTGATTCGGGCTGTCTGCCTTGGGTTTAAGAAAGAAGAATGGCAACATGTGTGCATTGGGTCTTTGGTATTCTGCACTGTACAGCCCATAAAATACTTTTCAGTTCTAAAATTCTGTGATTGGGTATAGTGAGTTATGGACAGTCTTTACAATCAAGACTGATAAGATTTCATATGTAAGATACTGAAACATTAATTTTAGGTGTATTTTTGGAGAATCTGAACATGTTTCATAATCATTTCTTCTAAAGGTACTGTGATTTATACATTACTTATAAGT
Source organism: Lyroderma lyra (assembly GCA_004026885.1). NCBI lineage: Eukaryota > Metazoa > Chordata > Mammalia > Chiroptera > Megadermatidae > Lyroderma > Lyroderma lyra. Next base: position 8,136 of record PVJL010012234.1, read on the forward strand.
ATATACAAGTAGCTGATAGAAATACTAGTGATATTTTGCCACAGAAAACTCAAGTTATATCAATGAATATAATTCACCTAAATCACGTTTTAGTTAGTTTAAAATAATCTTGCAGTTTTACCCACTGGCTTCACCTTGTAATAAGCCCACAGGAAATCCTACTTTACCATCTAGGAAATGAAGCATTTCAACTACAATCTTTCCAAATTACTATAGAAATTTCTAGAATTCGATGATACTACATAGAGTATAAGGAAGAACATCAAGAGATATTTAGAGATAAACTTTAACCATGGAAATTTAATTACAGTGCAATTTGTATATTTCTTAAAGCATTTCTTCCTGACTCCTGCCCCTAACATACGACATAAAATACATTGAAAATTTGTGGCCAAATATATTAATCTATTATAATTTAATCTATTTTTCAAAGAAAATACCAAAGTATGATACAATTATGAGACTGGCTGAAAAATATCATTATGTTTATACATTTTTAATGCCACTTATTAACCTAAGTGATCACAAGAAAAAAAAATGTCAGTTTGTGGAAGTATGTGTGTGTTCTTCACATAATTATTAAATGTGTCTTACTCATACTCAGACGTAGCACTAAATTTGACACTTAAATTCTTACAATTTTTAAATAGAAATAATTTAAATAGAACTTTGGATAATATACTTTAAAATATATTATTTCACACGTAACCCTGGAGTTATTTGTGATGTTTGGATGGTCTGAACTCATTTTCTCTAATTTTAGATCTTCAATAAATAACCAAAAGTTTTTTTTTTTTAAGAACTGAAAAAGGGCATTCGGAAATTATGTAATTCAATCCTCTCATTTTCTTTTCCTCTCCTTTCTTTTATTTTATATTTGATATGATTTCTATATTCATTTTGGCCATTTGTTTTTACTTTTGTTTTCTCATCTGTCTGGTCTTGCTCTTATTATTTTAGAACAAATACAATGAAACAAGCTAGATTCTACTTTCTAGATGAAGCTTAGTATCAGCCAAACACCTGGTTCAAAGTGAAATGTCTGTTAGATTAACTGAGCAGTGGTTTGCTTTCACACTCTGACAAAATTGTTTGATCTTGTCTGGACTGGATTCATGGTTTTCCACTGAGACTATCTAATTTAGTCCTTTTAGTAAACTGATTTGATTAACTGAGTTTGTTTTGCCCATATCAATGTAATCTCTAATTGCCCAAGGTGTCTGTGGTATGCACGCAGCTCAAGGGATTAAGGTTTTGTTTTTTGTTTTTTTTTTAAACAAAGCAGGGGGCACTGGCAGGGCCACATTATCTTCATCTTTTTTTTTTTTTTTTTTTTTAATATCTTGGACAGTGCTTTTTACCCAGTAAGCTCTCAGTATTTGGTTTTTCAATCTCTATGTATTCTTAGATTCTGTTTACTTGATATGTAGTCAGGAGGTTTTACCATAAATGAGGACCTCACCTCTGTGATTCTGATATAAATTCCTTTGGAGTCTTAGTTAAATCACTTTGGATGTTCTCTTCAGCTCTTTAAAAGTCTTTTCAAATTTTTATCATCTTTGAAGACTTCCTGTTATGGGGACTCAATCTGTTATTGGAGATGCTTTCAACAGTTGCAAGTACTCTATTGTCCTTTTCATTTTTTAGATTTATTGAAACTCTGAAATTATTTTGTCATTGAGCACTACTCACATACTTAAAGATGAAAATTTCTGAATAAAAGTACCTCAGGAAGATGTAGGTAATACAACCCAAATCTCCTTTTGTCAATGATGACCCACTACGGAGGAAGGAAGAGATTGCTGGGATGTAGACAAGCAGTTTACATATGAGGAAATTAAATCAAAATAAGATTAAGTTGTCCAACAAGCACACTAATGAGTGACTAAAGGTCCTTTAGTAAAGTATTCTCACACTCCTACTTCTAGTTCTATTACGACTTCACTCCTCTGGGAGGTAAATCCTAACTTAACACATTGCGTACCGCATAGAAATCGCTAAGACATACGCCAGGGACCACATAACTCCAGATCATAATTCACTTTAGGTGCGTGAAAAACGAGAAAACTCATGAGTGGTACAAAATGTGTTAAGTTTCCTCAGATGGTTACACCTCTCCATCTCTCTTCCTGCCCTTCTTCTGTACAGAGTAAATCACAGATGACCAGGTCTTGCTAAACCTTTCCCTGAAACAAAAGAGAAACAGTGAAAGATGCTACTGAGCTGAGGGTCATTAATGTGAGAGACTGCATATGGGTGAGTACTAAGTAGTCAAACACAAAAGATTTCATGAACTATGATTATCTAATATTTTTAAAGTTTTTTAAAAACTCCAAGTTGCATGGGCTTTTAGAGCAAAGTCTAACCATCCCATAACCATCAACACTCCCCAGCAATTGTTTTCTTCCTTATTCTGTTATACAGGAGTGCATTCCAATTTAGGGTACTTTAACTGTCAGAAATATCAGAAAGAGCTTTTGCACTTTAAGCAATCTTCCCAAACCCTTCTCCAGTATACACATAGTGAGAGCAATTTTGAAGCAATCCTTGTTTTGCCTTTCCATTGTCCTTTGACCCTAGATGTAGCCTTCAGCTAATTAGCTCTTCTTGACATCATGATGAGAGTTATATGGTGCTCTACCTAGAGAGGTAAATTGGGGAAGGTCACACAATTCTAGCCTTGCTGGGATTTATTTGTAAAAACCATATTTTGTTTGACTACTTGACACCTAACATTTGAGTTGCCCAAGTGCTCATGATTTCAAGATTCCAGTGAACCGAAATTTACCATTTTAATTTTAGGTCAGCCTCTTTGCTCTGTTTCTGCTTCCTTATCCTTAGGTATTAACCAGTCGCAAGTTGTAATGAAATCCATTTTTATTTTGCTTTTTAAAAGTTTGAAGAAATATCGAATGTCAGGATAGAATCACAGGACTTACTTGTATAGGCACATTACTTAAAGATTAAGAGGGAATGAAAGAAGAACAAGGACCCCCTAAATATTTTTAGAACCCAGTATGCTTTGGAAGGCAGCAAATCAGAGGGCCATGCTCTGTTAGACCTTCAGAGAGGTGTGAAGCCAATTAATGTGCAATTACCAACAGCGGTGCTTTATTTGAAGGGTGTTTTACAATGAAACTTTTTAACAAGATAATTGTAGACATCTGCTTCATGTACCTTAGCGGTGACATAGCCAGCATTCACTAAGATCTTCTGAGCTTTCACAGCTTTACACAAGAGGACATATTGGCAATTCTGTTTTCTGTATAATAGGCAGACTATGCAAAATAGTGAGCTAGAATTCAGCATTGTTGTACAAATACTCGATGTCACCAGAGCGATTGACTTGTTCCACCTGGCTTTCAGACGTTTGGAGAAGCAAAACATACGTACCTTAATAGCAAAATGTAGGCTTAATGAATGCGCAGGCATTATGTTATACCAAATGCAACAATCGACATGATGGCAAGCTACTTAAGAACATGTCACAATGTTTGGTTTTTAAGAGGTTTGCCTTTGGCAGTGTTTCAGAGAAAAATGTGTTCCTTACATTTGCAGTCCTGTGAGCCAATAATAGTGTTCAGCATATGAAGCTGGTATTTATTTTAAATTGCTATGTCAATATTTTTGTTTAAAAGCAGGTTTGAATCTCTGTGTGGACTTTGTTGAAGCCTTCTATCACTGCTTTTTATTTGAGTTTGATTTAGCTTCTTTTCCCCCTGATTTTGTGTTTTGCAGAATGGCTTGCATGAAAGCCTTCTGATTGGGTTGGGGGGGACAAAGTTGCTATGTGAATTTTAAAGCCCAGACAATGTAAAAAGGAGCAAACACTTGCTAAAGTCATCAGAGAAGTGACTGCAATCAAGCAGTGTTGGTTTTGTGACCTTGATGCTTCCCAGAATAGCTACCACATTTGGAATAATAGAAGCCCTGGAGTCAGATGCCTCGGGATGACCTCATCACCAGCAGCCCCCTTCCTCTACTGAGATGTCTTCAGGCTTTATGCCAATGTTTTGTCCGTTAGGAAGAATCCAGAAAATCAGACTTTTGTTTTCAAAAATACAGAATAAAGGCAGCCAATATGGAATAGTGCATAACTGATTTAATCCTAATGTGATGTCAAAACACATTTTCCCTGCTGTGGGGAGAATGTTTTATCTACCATAGATACAGTTGCTTTGTGGGTGCCGGGTGCACTTCCAATAAATTGTTGGGCAGCTCTCTTCATGAACTCTCACAATTCTCCATCCCACTCACATTTCTGTGGGGTAGTTAAAATGGTCTTTTTATAACGTCAGTATGAAGCAGCATGCATCATCTATACACACTGAGCTGAAAAAATATTGTATTCATAAATTAAATTGGACATTTTGAAAGGTTAATGCAAAAAGCTACTTTGCTCTTGGTAATCAATAAGGAAAAAAGGATTTCAGGTAATTAAAATCTGGGAAGTGAACATTTCTCATTTGGAACCTATTAAAAAGAAAATAATCAGACAGAGGCAAGAGATAAATATGGAAAACAAGTGCTTCTAAATTTGTGTTATATGTTGGCAAGGGAATGTAACATCATGTATTCTCAGGTCTGAAATAATATAACGTTATTACAGAAATGTAACAAATTATATAGTGTATATGTGAGTTATGTATGTACATTACTTAATTTAGGCATTAGATTGTGATTTAAAATATGGCTCTTCTGTATTTGGGCTCCAGGTTAGCTATTGCATAGGCCTTCTTTATTCAAAGTTTGACCCTGGAACCAGTGTGTAACATGGATGCTTGTTAGAAATAAAGAATTCCAGGCCCCTCCCTGACCTACTGAATCATAATCTGCAATTGAATGAGATACCCAGGTAATTTATATGCAGGTTAAAGTTTGAGAATATGGCTTTGGGTAATTGTTGCATAGTATGGTAGGTTGCCTCTTAAAAATTCTTGTTCATTTTTTAGGCCCAAATCTGTAGTTTTCTTGGGTAAATATGAGGATAATCACTGACTCTATAGGGATTATGCTAGAGCATCTCATTTTCCACAATGCAGCAACTGAGGGAAGCACAGAGGGTAGAACTAGATTTTATGCCCAAATCAACTTGATTATGGGCCCTTGTTAACATAGCTTTTTGTCTAATGGCCATATTCTTTCCTCTTTCTTTGATATTTGCCTATCAACATTTGATCTCTGGCTCCAGGTTATAGTTTCCTTTACCTAGACTTTAGAAATCACTTAAGTAGAATTGTTTTTTATTCCTTTGTTGGACTGTTCTCAGCTTTTCAGATTTTTTCTGGAATCTGACCCTGGCTATAGATACTAGACTTTGAAACATCTGAATACTTTTTCTTCTGTGGTGGTTAATTTTATGTCAATTTGAGTGGGCCATGGATTGCCCAGATAGATGGTAAAATATGATTTCTGAGTATGCCTGTGAGGATGTTTCTGAAAGATTAGTATTTGAATTAGTGCACTGGATAAAGCAAACAGCCCTCCCCAGTGTGCGTGGGCATCACCCAATCCATTGAAGGCCCAAATAGAACAAAAAGGCAGAGGAAGGGTGAATTTGCTTTTTCTGCTTAAACTGAGACATCCATCTTCTCCTGCCCTTGAATATTGGCTATCACCTCCTTGCTCATGGGCTTGCGGACTCAGACTGGGATTTATATGATCAGCCCCTCTCCCCCACACCCCCTGGTGATCAGTCCTTCATTGATTGCCTGCCTGTGATTCCTGCTTCCCTCATTTAACCTTCTGGTATCAGGCTTACAACTTCTCCTAGATACAGTGTACTAGGATATAAAATTCATTTTGCTTTCTCTTCAGTTTTCATATTGTTCTTAGTACAGTGAAATAGTGTATGTTTCATTTTAGTTTTGACATGGAGATACAAAGATGCATTGTTTTTATGATGAAAGAAACTTACTTTGCTAAGGATTAAAATCTATGGCTATGACTTCTGTAATCTATATATATATATATATTTTCTTTTTTTTCCCAAATGAAGAATAAGGACCTGTGTTATATGCTGTGCAGTATAAGGATGGATTATAAAAGACATGGTCTGAGGCACCTAGTGTATATAACGGTAATATAGGTAGGCCAGTATGTAAGTGTTATGGAAATAGAAGTGACAAGGGCATTAGGTGCTCAGAGTAGAAAGGAATCATCTGACTGATGTTCAGGAAAAAGCTCAAAGAAGAAGCAGTATCTGAATAGAACTGAAATGGGATAGGGAAATAGTATTCCCAGCCTGGGGCATGGTATCATTGCTAAGACACATTTCCATCAGCTATACCCAGAACCATAGTGGACATTTAGGTGAAATTGAATATATGTGAAGGCAAATGGTGGGAGACAGGAATCTCAACACAATGTGCTAAGCAAACGAACTGGGTCCCTGGAAGGAGGGTAACTGTTTGACAAAAATGGGGGGAGTTGTGCTGTAGGGAGAAATAACCCAAAGTTCATCAACTTTGTGCCTGAATGCCTGACTGCTAAAGGCTGGTTAGAAAGGTTACACTTAGCAATGAAAGGATATATTTGAAGTCTTTGTTAGTCTAAGCAAGATTTCTCATCCGGAGGGAAAAATGATAAAAGGGTATTTTAGAAATCAGTTGCACCATCAAGTAATGGGCAGCCACATAACACAGAGGTAAAATAATACATAGGGTATGTGTTTGGCCAAATGGATCTAATAGATTGAGAAGCAAGCAAACCCACTGACTAAACTTCACAGCTTAGGACAGATGAAACAAGTAAAGTGATTGGTTTTCTTGGACCAGAAGAGAATGGGTGAGATAGGAGTGAATGGAGGATAGTCTAAAGGAGGACTTAAGACAGAGGCTACAATACAGATTCTGTCCTAATTCACTATGTGAGTTTTGGCGAGTCTCTTCAGCTTCAGAGCTTCAGTGTGCTCATCTGTGAAATGAGGGTAATCTCTATTCCTGGTCAACGTAGATACATTTTGCCTAATTTTCTAGTACTTTTGGAGATCACAATGAACAACCAAATTTAGATTGAGAGACTGTGCCAATAATGTGACATAGTGGACAATTTAAATATCCTTCTGAATACCAAGATAATAAAAATTGTGCTAAATCTCCATTCAAGATCTTGAATCACTTGGAACCATTGTTGGACTCTCAGGTAGCAGAGTTAGATGTTCGGAGTTTGAGAAGGAGCATCAGTGAGCCCGAGACCCATCTTCCCCACCTTTGTGACCACTGGGCTGCTGACAAATCTAGCTGGAGTGAGAAACTAGGACTGGGGACATTTGAGGTGACTCTGTAGAATAGAACATGATGTTTCACCCCTAGCTTATGCCTGAGTCCATGATGCTTTTATCTATCTATCTATCTATCTATCTATCTATCTATCTATCTATATATATATATATTTGGGGTGAATCATTGTGGAAGAGCTTAACAACAATTTGTGATTAAGATTTTGCTCCCAAGTGGGGCACAATCAGTTTATGCACTTCAGGGAATGTCTGCCAATCAAGTAATATATCTCAATGGAATATATATATATATATATATATTTTTTTTTTTTTTTCTGGTGGCTGTAATCACCTCTCATTACAATTTTCCGCACAATCTACTCTGGAAAGAAAATGACAAAAATAGAAAAAGGTGCATTTTCAGAAAACTATTCACAATGAGTGCCAAGTGAGTAAATTTCCCAAGTGTTTAAATGTTAAGGGACAGACAATGCTAACTTGACCTCCATCAATTTTCATATGGAGGCTTGTGAAGTTTGGGTTGGATACAGAGAAAGGTATGTTTTATTCCCCAAGGCTCTTTAAACCTGCCTTTAGTAGGCACTGCGTGTCTTCTTTTTGTAATCTCAGGTTTTATAGTCTCCTTTATCAATTGTGAGAGGTGTGGAAGGCTAGTTTATATCTTTGAGAAGGGACACGTGGGTCAACAGGTTGAAAGAACTTTGAAAAGTTATTTTGTATCTTTGCCAGTCAGTGCATTGTGTGAGAAACACCGTAGCTAGTGTATAAACTATCTTTGAATAAGAGGCAGAAAATGGAATTTATCAGGGGACAATGCCCTTTGTTTAGAAGTAGCAACAAAAGATGAATAAAAGGACACAGCCAGTCTTCTGTGTTTAGTGTCCCATTTTTCCAGATAAAAAAGAGGATAATATTCAATCTTGATTGTGCAGAGGCCTTTGGTACTTTAAGGAGATGGCGGAAGAAGGGAAATGAAAAAGAAATAAAGCGACCAATATGTTCTTGAACTGTGACTTCTAGCAGCTGCATTTAAAAAACAACCATTACATTTTCTAAGTATGTCTGTGAGACTTATCCATTATGTGTGCAAACACAATCTGATTAGTATTTGTTATAAGCTTGTCTTGTCTGCTTTTATTACAGACATCACCTTCAGATGTAGGGCCACTGCAGCTATTAAATCAGGAATATTTAGCTATTATTTGTAATAAATGTCAGCACGGCTGAACTGAAGCCAGCAGGAAATGTACAGGGCAGAAAACACACTGACATTCATTCATGCAAATTTGTACCACTGGTAGAATTAATCATAAAGAGGGAGGGTAGAGCATACAATGCATTTATATTATATTCTCCTTCCTGAATATGAGGGTTATAATGAACAGAAAGCAATCTGCTGACAAATAGTCCCACTTGAAGTGCAGGCAGAGATTAACTTCCCAAAGCAGGCATGTCTGGGTTTATAGTGGACCACCCCTCCTTTCCCCACAGCATACTGGCCCTCTGAGGCAGCTTTGTGGTGTCCTGTTTCCTCTTTAAAAGACATTTAGATTTAGCATGCACATAACTCTTGTCTCTTAAAATCACAGGGACACTCTAAAGAACATTCTGTGCATATTGCTGAGTGTTGAGCCAACCTTAGCCTATTATAAATTAGAGTGTGTGCCTCACACTGGAGATATGGTGAATGGTGATAGGACCTGGGCTATTGATTGAGTATTAAGGAATTGTGGTTTACCAAAAAGGAGGGAATTTGAATTCTTTTTCATCTTTCTGTGCAAAATAAGGTGAACCAACCATACAACTGAATAATTTAATCTCCTCAGGAGAGATTACAGTCACCGTTATCAAACACAGCTACTGCTTGCGCTGAAAGTCAAGGAGTGTCATTTACTGCATTTTACTGTGTATAACGCACACTTTTTTGCCCAAATATGTGAGGAAAAAATACACATTATATATGGGCGGTATTTATTCTGTATCCATATAAATACATAAAATTTCTTGTACCTTGTATCTGTTCCTATGTTTTGTTATTTGTTACATTAAATTTCTTGTACTATAATGTTTTAAAAAAATGCTAAAATTCTGTTATAATTCTAAAAACAAATACCTAATAAAAACAAATAAAAATTTGAATTTAAACATTAAAACAAAAGGTTATTTTCCCTGAAAGTTTGGGCCAAAAACGTGGGTGCACATTATACATGGGAGTACGCTAATATGTAGCAAAATATGGTAATTCTGTGAGTGAGTACAGTTAACACCAGAAAGGAATTTGTGCTCTTAATTTTTTTAAGTGAGAAAAATACAAGATGAAAGGATACTTTAAAAATGTTCTCATTTTCTCATAACATGAAATTATTATTCACTGGGAAACAAAAACTGCTGAAAGGAGCTGACATAAAAATTGTAAGTGACTTCACAGATAGTAATTATTCTTTGGGTGTTTTAGTCTTATGATTTGAATAAAACACATGAAGAATACAAGATAAAAATATGCTTGGTAATGGTAACACAAAAATGCTTTTAAAAATTGTATACTAATATTGATCCAAATTGAGAAGTTTTCAAAAATGTTTCCAATGTCATGAAAATCAGTTCAAAGTAATGCTTTTCTAAACAGTGTCATTTCCCCCCACTGCTTTGATCATGTACATATTTATAGAATGTATTCTATAAGTTGAACTTTGCTTACTAATTCTAATCCCTGATGTGATCATCTATCTTGCATTGTTTTTCTTAGTTTACAGAATTTTAGGAGAGACCTTGTACAAGTCAAAAGGAAAAGGACATTTCTGTTGATTGGGTGAAAGGTGTACTCAATATAGTAACTGAATTGTATGACTTATGCTGTAATTAGGGAGCTCAGTAATGGCATCAAGGTGAGGGGTGGAACATGTTTTTACTTATGGGATATCTGCAATACTAATAGATAAAACCAGAAAAGCTGATGCAGCATTGTCACTTCATGACTTTTCAGAGCTTTTTAATAATGTCCTTATGGTGTAATTATTGATTCCATGTCTCATTCTGTAGAGGATTTGCAGAAATTATAGAAACATGTTTTTAAAATGGATAAAAGGGGTATAAATTAATGGCACAGTGAGTATCTACTGATATTTATAGGGAAGGTCAATATAAGGGGGATATTTACACCACAGATGCACAGGCTATTTGGCCTTACACAGTTTCTAAAGCTGAGTCAAAGTTTTGGTTTTAGGTATCCTCACGGCCAAAAGAAAGAGTAATGTAATTCTTATGTGATTAAAATTGTTGACTAGAAGAAAAAGTATTAGTTATATGAGGCAGGCCCCTGTGAATCCTGTCTCCTGCTATTCATGACCTTGTAGAAGCCCTTCCCTTGAGTATGGTCAGGATCATGACTTCTAATTAATAGAGTATGAGGTTCAATAACTTGCTAAAGGTCACACATTTGTTAAGTGCAAACTGAAATCTGATTCTAAGTAATTTGGTTTCAGAACTGTACTTTTAATTACTATGGTATCCTGCCTCTTACAGGATATTAATAGGAGATGACAGCTCTTAGAGTGGGTATGACTGGACATAAAGCTGAGTTTAAGTTTCCTGGTAGTACTTGCAAGAGCTGAAACGTGCTAAGTCATTTAATTTTCATTGTGTAAGGTTACATTTATGAGCTGGGCAGTGAATGAACCTCCATGCTGTAACAGGAGATTCAAAGAGTTGTTTTTGAAGTCACCTTTGGCTTCCCTGTTGGGCATATGGCCCAGATTACCTCCTCATTAGGACACTCATTTCAGTGCCAATTTTTATTAATCTGAACTTTATTTAAGAAGGCAGTATTTTTTTTTTTTCATTGTGATTATTCTCCTTGAACCTTCAAGTTTAAGCAACATGGCCAACTGAACGTCTTCCAAAATAAATAACCTTTAACCTCCTGTAGCCATTTTGGTCTCTAACCTTTTCTTTCTTAATTATTGAAGTTTTGTATAGTGTGATGGTTAATTTTATGTGTCAACTTGGCTTGGCAATGGTCAAACATGTTTTTAGATGAGATTAAAATTTCAATCTGTGGACAGTTGAGTAAAGCAGTTACTCTCCCTAATGTGGGTGGGCTTTAGCCAATCAATTGAAGACCTGAATAGAACAGAAGACATGTCTCATCTCAGCTAAACAGAATTCTGCCAGCAGTCTTTGGACCTGAACTCTAACATCAGTTCTTCCTGGATCTCTGGTTTCCTGGCCCACCCTGAAGATTTTAGAATTGCCATCTTCCAGAATCATGAGAGCCTATTCTTTAAGTAAATATTTTTCTACATATATATAAACATCCTAATGGATCTGTTTTCCTGGAGATCCCTTACTAATTTAGTAGCCATGTGCCTCAGGGGAAATGGTGCTTCTTTTAGCCATGAAGTGAAAATGAAATGTTGGAGGAATTATACTGGGGACATTTTAGGCAATGTTTTCTCAGTGATTAAAAAAAATACAAAAGAGGAAACCCTCTCTTCATCATTCTGTACTTCATTGGCTGGTGACACACCAGGACCAATATGGGTCAACTTGGGATGATAACAGAAGATAGCCAGAGAACCAAAGACAATGTGCTCAACATGGCAAAGCAGGAAGGTGAGAGAGTCTAGTTGCTTGAGGTATCATTGAGCTGCTCAATTAGCCAATCTAAGAACCCCAAGTTCAGATCTTCTTTATATGCAAGGTAATAAATAACTATATTGTTTAATCAATTCTATTTGGGTATTAATTTTATTTGCTCCTGAAAATATGCTAATGGATGTTGTTAACCATAATATTTGTCTCTAGAGAATTGAACAAATAGACCTGTTATGTGTAATTATTAGATATTGATTACCAAATCAGGTTACAATATCATAAGAATGCAGGATTCAGGCAGTTAATGTATTTCAGTGAATGATGGGTAGTGGTGAGGATTGTACACCAGTTAAAGAGAGTATAATCTACCTGAAGGGGAAGCTATGCAACTCCTACAAATTGCTACCATTGGAAAATGCAATTCCAGTATGGTCAGGTTTTTTTTTTTTTTTGAATTTTTGAGATAATCTTAAAATCTAGATTTTTCTTTGAAATTTTCCAAATTTTAATGTTTGTAATTAATTAAATTTTAAGAATATAAAACATGAGTGGGCCAAAAAATTAAGGTTAAACTCCAGAGCCCACCTGTGAGCTTCTAGTTTGTGACTTCTGATATAAAAAGTGATGGATTTCTGCCAAATATACTAATTTTTTATTACATGTTATGTAATTGTAACTAATGTTTTTTTTATGTTATTGTAACTAATATATATATATCTCTTCTTCCTTGTACTACATAGATAACAGGGCTAATGATCTCTTAAGGCATTCTTGGATAGTGATAAGAGCTTGTTACCTGAATACAAGAGAATGTTTATCTTTCTATTTGTTTTAATTTAAAGCATTCAAAGCAACTATAATATAAAGTTTAAAAAACAAAGAATGTTGAGCATATTTTTTTGCTGTCACTTAAATTGGTATCTGTTTATCAAGATACCATTTTCTCTACAGAAATTTTCTGTGGTTTCTTATTTTCATTTTGTTTTACATCATGCTTGCTGAATTAGCAACAGGATTTAAAATTCTGTTCAAATGAATACACAAGAATTTTTATGCAGGCTTCACCAACATTTATTTGGCACTGGGAAAATTACTTAAGTTTGAAAGCTTTTTTTTTTCCCCCATCAGTAAAATATGAAAGCTGAGAATGCAAATCAGGAACATTTCATTAAACTCTAAGATAAAATGATTCTTGGTTTATGGCAATAGCACACACATTACATTTTAGGAAGAGCTGATGATACTGTCTTTGTAACATTATTCTTTAGATCAAGAATATTGCCTTTTAAATAACTTGTAATGGGGTCAGTCCTTGAATTCACCTAAACCCTTAAATTTTTGAGAGCTGCAATTTGAGTAACATTTTGGAGGTAATGAGTTCCATGTGTTCTGTAATCAACAGGTAATGAAATATGCCCTTCTTTTATTTTTTCCTAAGGATGGATTTTAAAAATGAATGCAAATCATCAAAATATTTCCATAGATTTTCCTCACAGGTGGGACTATCACATTAATTCATAATTTCTTTGCTTATTTAAAAAATAATTCTCATTAAATCTGTACAAGTATAATGAAATGGATGCATTGATATTGTTGTTATTCATAGCAGTGATGCAAGATAGATATATATCTGCAACAGTATCTCCCCAGCATGGTGTCATTTGTTAAAAGATGACTTAAACTTTCCAAGACCCCAAGTTTGTCAAGCACACTGCAAAGGCATTCTGAATTTTTTTTTTATTTGTTTGTATCTCTTTTTAGGTTGTTGGCTAATTATGACAAGTCATATATATGAATGTTCTATGTGAATAGAACAAACATATGTTAAATAGAATAAAAGCTTGTTACTGAATGTGTGCACAGAATTTAGTTACTAACAAATATGACCTAAGTCTTTAGGAAAGGAAAATGAAGTGGAAATGCTCCCAACACTGACCCTTTGTGTCCACAATGAATTGAAATAATCAGGTCTTCATTGGATATACAGTTCTCACCTGCTTGAAAAGATTTTTTGTTATATAGAGACTTTGATGCCCTTCACTTTATATTCTAGGTGTTTAATAACCATTCATGTAAATTAGAATTTTTAAGTCAACGTTACTCCAAATTGGATTATTTTTAGGATATTGTATTTTAAAATTTTATCCTCTTTTGGACTTACTTTTTGCTGTTTACAGGACTAGGAGATTTTTAGAGATCTGGGAAAGAAGTAAGGGCGAAAGTTGTGTTTATTAAATCTAAGTGAAAAGTTTCCACGTTTGATTCCTCAGCTAGCATTTCTAAACTAGAGCATTGATACTTGTTAAAAATTGATTTTTACCATGGCTAAAAAGTGGATTTATTTTTGTTTGTCCTCAACCATTCCTATGAAAAGAAATAAATATGAAGTATTTTTGTGAAATTCATATAGTGCATCTACTTTATTTTTTTGGCTGCTGTGATTTCTCAGGTTATTTGAATATGACGTAGTGATCCCATATGACCATGATCTGCGGTCCTTAATCTCCAGTTGAAGTAGGAAGTATGTCAAAACTCATTAAGAGGTTATGCAGATTATATTGATTTTTATAAATTGCTTGTTAAATTATAGTGGGTAGTGTGACACACATGAACATAACTGAGATCAGGAAATAGTTGGATAAAATTAGTAAATTTGCTAGTAGTTACTGTCACAGTTATTTTCTGATACTGTACCATGAATAATTGTCCTATGGTAAATTATTTAAAATACAAATTTTTATCTTCATTCTCATTGAAAGTGTGAGTAAATTATATTCGTTGTTACGTTATAGATGTCAGTCTTGGTGTCTAAAAAACTATAATCCTTCCTAGGTCAGTCTTAGTTGTCCACAGCCATTGCTGAAGAATCTGACCTTTGTACATGGTGGAACTCTGGCCACTTGATTTGACTGATTAGGAAAATAGGGAAATAATTAATAGTTAAGAAGGGGGACAGAAACTGAAAGATATCACAAATTAGAACCCTGCATAATGATCACAAGCCAGAGTTCTAAGGTGAAAGAACTGTAAGTAAGCAGAAGTTATCAAGAGGGGAAAGGATTGCAGGTCTGTCTCTAGTAGTATAAATAGTAGTTGCGAGTAGCAATTAAGGTGATACCAGAACACTGGTGTAAAGATTCTACCGTGTTACAGGTTTTTTATCTCCTGGGCACCAGATTATCTCAGGTTTCTGTGTATCTTTAAATTACACTTCTTATAATATAACTCCAATTAGTCTGTATATTTTGATATACGATTGCAAATTATTTTTTTCTAGCAACAGAATGAATTCTTTAAGTGAAATATCTTTTAGTTCCTTACTATTTTAAAGTAAATGAGGTCCTGGACAAAAAAGGTGAAGGGACTAGGAAGTACAAATTGATAGTCACAAAACAGTCATGGGGATATGAAATATGGTATGGGGAATATAGTCAATAACATAAAAGTTATGTATGGTGTTAGATGGGCACTAGACTTATTGGGAGCAGCATTTCATAAATTACATAAATGCCTACCCACTGTGCTGTACACCTGAAAATAATATAAAATAACATCGAATGCCAACTACATACTGTCATGAGATGCAGAGTACATCATAGGAAGTATAGTCAGTGGTCTCGTAATAGGTGTGTAAGGTGTCTGATGGGTAGTAGACCTGTTGGGGTTATCACTCTGTAAGGTTTGTAACTGTCTAATCATTGTGTTCTTTTGTACATGTGAAACTAATAAAAATAAATTAATTTTAAAAAATTGTAAAAAATAAAGCAAATGAGGTCCTGCACACTTGAAGCAATGGTGACAAGCTAAAGTGCCTTTCACATTTTTCTGTATGCTCTCTCAGTTCCTCATTGTCACCCGCTGAGACAATTCTGTACATTCTAATCTCTCTTCCTATAGTTTAAAACTCACTAATCTGAATGAAAGATACAGGTAAACCCATAAACAAGTGATGAAAGAAACAGGGGTACCCAGACACACAGAGGCATTGATTTCTGTTGATGGATTTGGGTAATTATTTTATTGTGACCTCTGTCATTATTCTTTGGCTGTGGACTTCTTCTTTCACTACTTCCATTCCTCCCATGGTCTTGCAAAGTATCACAAAATTGTGTTCAACTATAAGCTTATCTCCACCCTAAACCACTTCCCTGAACGCTGGATGCCTCTGCGCAGTTGCCTACCACCCAGGCCCTTTGTGTAGCTACTAGGCGTTTCATGAAGTAGTGGGAAAAATGAAGACATCGCACACAGCAGTTGTGTAATTATCCTGAACTGTAGAGAAACTGTGTTCCGGCACCCAGTAATGGAAATATATTGGATCTGGTAAAGCCAGGCATCGCCAGACATTATATTAAATTGCTGTTAATTGTATTTATTTTACAGCTTTGATCATATTTAATTCATATGTTTATGATTTTATATTTATATAAGGATCTTATAGCTAGATTTATGTTTTAAATATTTAGAGTACTATAAATACAATTGAAATGATTACTGGTAACATAAAATACTTTCTTTCCCTTGAAAATAAAAAGTGTCCATGAGAACCACTGACTTACACCATTATTTACATGCTGTTAACATTATTTATTTGCTCACAGAGTGGTCTTTTATCTGTAAGCACCCTATTAGCAAAACTATTTTTTTAATTGGACATGTTCAGAATGGGAGTTAATTTTGCTGAATAAAGCAGGATAGCTTGATGAGGCCTTTTTTTGATGTTTTAGAGTAGAAAAGCACTATTTAAAACCAAATAAATTTCACAAAGACACTCGCTACATCCACTTTTTAAAAAAAATCTTACCAGGTCTTTGAAGGTAAAGGTTATGATTAGAGTGTTTGCTGGGAGTCATTTAATAATACTAAAAGAAAGCTAAAAGGTTAATTTTTGAGGTAACTTCAAATGTCACAGCTTTAAAATATGTTGATTTGCTGAAAATGTTTGATTTATTTGCAGCCAGATTTTCTTTTAAAAGTACATGTATTTGTTGATAGCAAGAGACATATTAATTTATCTTTCTTGCCACCTCCTCCTCTTTAATAATTGTGTTACAGCAAAAGGGATGGAGATATGTGTAATTGGCAGAAGCTAAATGTGGAAGTAGAGAGGAACAAATGAAATTATAAAATAAAATAGAATTTCGCTGATACAGTGGTGATAAAATAAAACTACCTCTTGCCTCTAGTATTTCCTTCATCACTAGCAATAATAGTGATCTCCAGAATTAAATTTAGAAGTGTTTCCGCTGTTGCATTTTATGTAATGATGGAGAGGTTGTTTATAGACAAATAAGATTTTTTAAGCAGCAGCTGTGTGCAAGAGAATGTGAACAGCAGTTCATACATAATTTTACCTTCACAAAAACCTTCGAGGTCTGTGTTATTACTCGTGTTGTACAGATTATAAAACACAAATGCCAAGTAGTTAAGTCATGTGCCCTAGGTCAGACAATGTGTCATGAACTTAGGTTTCAAACCCAGATTTTTCTGGCTTGTAAATTCAAACTATTGCCTTTGCATTTTGTTAATAAAAATGAGAAAGATGACCACAAAATACCATGCATTTAGTAAAACACAAGGCCTGTGTTCTTCTAAACCAGTTTTAAAGTAATTCCTATACTGACGCTCTATTAATATTTGGAGCACTGTTTACATTTTAAACCTTTCAAGATTCCTAATTTAAAAAGAACAACACACGTTTACATTTGTAATGTCTAGAGCATCACAAATAAAACAAATGGTTATTTTTGTTGCACTTTTCAGTGTATATACTAAAAAAAGTTATAGTGACTGAAATACCTGTCATCTTGAGATGGTTGTTTTTCAGGATTTTTAATTATATATTTAATGTTCTCATAATATGTGGACCAATATACTAGTTGCTTGTTATTTCTAAAATTATCAGTATTAATCTTACTACTAGTTTCCAAAATTGGAGACGTTGTTGGAACAGTAATTAGTTTTGAGAGTTATTTTATTCTTTCCTTCCTTTCTCCATGGAAAAGCATTTGATCCCATTATGTTATGATTAGTAGTATGAAAAAGAAACTCCATTATTCATTTTTGGGACCCCTGTGAACTTTGCAATTATCAAGAAAAAGATTACGGGATGTGTTTCTTAAATGATTAGGTGGGCATTGGAGAACATAATAGCCTCCCTCCCTATACACACACACACACACACACACACACACACACACGTGTATACACACACACACACACGCACACACACACACACATGCACACAATCACCTCTTTACCACTGGTTTCCTAGAAACCTTGGGTCAAATTTAGAACACATTTATTGTACCTAATCCCTATTCTTGGTTAAAAAAACACTTTCTCATCTTTGAAAGCTTTTTATTTCTCTTTAAAATTTATTTTATTGCTCTATACTCATATGTACATTTTTTGGTAATATGCTTATGATTTAGACTCTCCAATTTTTTTTTTAGAAAAAAATAGACATTCTTTTTCCACTGACTAATATAGCACTATCTTTTGTCAAATAAAAATAAATAATAATTTAGTATTGAATCTATGAGGCCCAGGACAATTATGACTAGAGAAATAATTTATTGAGTGTATTAGTTAAATTTATCATTGTCTTACCATACTTCTCTATGAAACAATATTATGTTTCAAAAAATTGCCTAAAAAGGGGCTGCCTTTGTGAATGTTTTTTGGAGTATTATTAGCTAACTGCTTGAAAAAGGTGGAATGGCAAAATACAAAATGTGGCATGTTTAAAGTTGATCTTAACAACTAAGAGATAATAGTGGCTTTTGACTTATTTATTCCACGCAGCAGTGGACAGGTGGTTATTGTACAACACCAAGCATTCTGGGGTGAGAATTGCTGTAATAACACAAGCCAACAGGTTTAAACCTCAGAAATGACCTTTTAAAGGGCAGGCATTCAGTTTTGACAAAAATGATCAACAGCAGGCTTGAGGGTAAAATATAAAATTTTAAAACCCTACAATTAGGCAGCTTATTTAAAAACACAGAATGAGAGGCACAAATGGTTCTTGTTAACAAAAGCAAACAAACAAAAGACTGAAACCAGAAGTATGAAATTAGCAATGGCAAGAGATGAACTATATTTTCACAGACTGGCTCTAAAATATGAGGGCTGTCTGAAATAAAATCCAACTGTAAATGCCTCTATTTTTCATATTACATGGCTGGATACTTTCCAGACAGCCCTCATATTTCTCTCAATTTGTTCTACTAGATTATAAAAACCTAAAATATGGAAAAGTGTTATTTATTTCCAAGAGTAATCACTACATTCAAATGGGACTTAAAGTCAGATAATATTTGTGAACTATACGATACTTTATTAAAAGGTATGTGGGAGTGAGAAGATGGTGGTTTGGGTCGGGGGATGTTTATGAGAAGTAATGATAATGGTTATTGTCCTTATGAATGTAGTGGTTTGGGATTACAGATGGCTGAAGATAAAAAAAAAGTGAGAGTGCATGGTAGTGTACTCTTCATTCCCTTTTCCATCCTTCCTTCTAGGGTTTGTTCCTCCTTTCCCTTTAAGAAAATTTTTATTTCTTTATGTTTTCCAGATACTTACTTACACAATGAGCCCAAAGTGGTTTGAGTGGAGGAAGTATTAATATATGTTTTAATTGCTTATCGGGCAACATTTTAGTTTTTCTTTTTTACTGGCCTCAATTTTTGACTCAATTCTTAGTCACAGTGAATTCATCTGTGTGACTTTCTTTGGCTGCGTGGAAAAGGGAATTTGATTATTTTGCTTATTTAGTTTGAAACTCTTATTTTTTTCTAATTTGAGACCCTGAGCAATGGAAGAGAAGAAGAGGCCTCCTCTAATGCCAGTTGACTCTAAACTGGTTATGAATGCCCTAGGCATTTGATTGTTGTCCTTCATAGATTCTTTCTACGACAGCATGTGGGGCTGTCAATAGAAAGGCAATCTATTTGATCTCTTAAAAAAAGTGAATGGCTTCAAGGACACCTGCTTATATGGAACACTATTCTATATCAAATTGCTTTTATTAACTTATTTTATAGACTGAAAAACTGAGTAGCATGGAAAGTTTAGTGACTTCCCAGCACCACTCAGCAAGTCATTGTCAGGATATCACAGACTTCTATAACTGAATGTAAAGCCTAACAATCAGGTAATTGTGTATGTGCATTTTCTTTCTTTCTTTCTTTCTTTTTTTTTTTTTTTTTTTTTTGCCCAGGCCTCTTTTGAGCTCCGTTGTATTTTCTCTGGTTACTTGTTTCTTTCAGCTGGTCACATTTCAAAAGCACCAGCTCTTAGAAGCAGTAACTCTGGAAGTGGCGCCATTGGCGGCTTCTGGCTCATCATTGACCTGAAGACCCCGCCTCTATAAAGCAGCCCATGCACACAAACGTGCCTGTGATTGACCCACAAAATCCACTCACTCCATGAGGAGCAACGTTCATCTGATTGAATGATTTGAGTGGGCCAGGGATAGTAATGTGTATACAGAAATTTATGTGTTGTAATTTTCTTTTTCAAAGATATGAACTCCATTTATCATTTTTCATTTGTAAGATTTTTCATTTTTCATTTGCAAGATTTCTTTCTTTTTCTCTGACTTCTCCGCATTATTCTCTCAGCTACATTCTCCCCCCATGAGCTGTAAATGGGGTAATGTGGAACATGAGAAGGATAATTTTGTTCAAGGAGGACAAGGCAGGGAGGATGATCCTTTTCGCAGCCATGTTCTAACCTTGTTCAGTCTTCCTGGTGGCTCCCCTGTCATCAGTACTAGCACTTTAGACAGTGCATTTC
Source organism: Lyroderma lyra (assembly GCA_004026885.1). Taxonomy (NCBI): domain Eukaryota; kingdom Metazoa; phylum Chordata; class Mammalia; order Chiroptera; family Megadermatidae; genus Lyroderma; species Lyroderma lyra. The sequence goes on from PVJL010012234.1 coordinate 28,771, forward strand.
TCCAGCTGCTAGCATCTTTGTCATACCTACTGTTGCAATTAATGCCAGTCTGACAGGGCAGCATTGGCAGAATTTTTCTAACCTTAGGTATAAAAGAAAAGCAAAACAGTTGTATGAGGAATGGATGAGAGCCATTTCCTGTCTCCCTTTGGAAGGAAATACTTTATTTTTTTTTCTTTTTCCTCAGACAAATGAGAGTGAGGGCAGGCTTGTTGTGGGGAAAAGAAGAATCAAATAATTTACTTTTCCTTATGTTTTAATTCATACTAAATGCTTTGACATATGTTTTCCACTGGGAGGGCAGAACTGGGGTTGTCATAGAGTAATTAAAGGCTGGTGCACTGAGCATTGGGTCTGCCCTTCAACCAAATTTTTGTGTGTCTCTGTGGCAGGGATCTTCCTTCCTGGGGGTGATGGAGAAGTATCTACAGATGTTTTCTGCAGATGTCTCCCAGCGGGGACTCCTTACTGACTGCTTTCTCTTGTCACCTACTCCCTTTCTTTATTCCCATATCTATCCATTTTCTCCCAATGAACCTTTTGTTGTTGTTCTGTCTCTCACACCTGTCTCTTAGATCCCTTGACTGTGACTTAGCTTTGTCCTTTCTTCTTGGCACCTGCAATCTGGCAAGAAGGCCACCTGTTCTTTTCTAAATCTCTTGTCAAAACTCAATTTTCAGAAATATTTTCAGTACATGACTGTAGTAAGTGTGTTTCTACAGATTAACAGTTGGGTATTCAAAAGAAGGAAACAATATACACACCCAAACATATAATAAAAATAGTGTCTTATCTTTAATTTAAATCATCCATTAAATGTACATTTAATAATTTATTTAATAAGTATTTACTGACTGAAAAGAATCATAAGTCTAGATTAGGAAGAAATTGGCCTGACCTGCAATGAAACAGAACATTGAAAAGTAAGGGAGGGTGGGAAAAAAAAAGAAAAGTAAGTAAGTACAGTACTAAAAATCAAGAGTTGGCCCATTAATAACTGAAGCTGTATTTTATTGTACTAAGTACCATTAGACGTACTGTTATTATTATCCTAGGAAGAATAGAAAAGTCGAATAAAAATGGTTGGACCAGATAACTTGTTTTGTCAACAGTTAGATTTTTACAAAGTTCTATGCAAAGATAATATATAGAGTACTTTAAATTTGTTTTAATCACTTGGAAAATTATTTTCCTCTTGTTTCTGTGTACTTCTACAATTTCTCCTTTAGGTGTTCCACAAAATTATTCTCATTCCATTGCTAGCTTCTATTCCTTATATTTTATACTTTCAGTTAAATTGTACAAGCCCAAAGTTTTACACAAATGTTTTAAAAATTGTAGTTTATATCATTTCTTGTAGACAAAGATAATCTGGATAAGTAACAAAAATTTATTATGCAAATTTTCATTCTTTTAGTGGATGACATGTGGTTAAGTCTGATAAAGAACCCTTGGGATGCATTTACCTGTAATTGTTTGTGTATTTTATCTTTCCATCCTTAACTAGTTTGGGAGACTAAAAAGGTAGAAAAAGTATATACCTTTCTAAACAAGAGAAACAACCCTGTGCTGGAACATAAGAATTTGTAGAGATGTGGAGAAGGTGTTGCAGCCTGGCTTTCACAATTGAGAATCATTTTGTTTTGTTTTGTTTTTTTAAAGGCAAGCCAAAAGTGTGTCATTAGCTTCTTAGAGAGAAGTAATTTGAAGTGGAAGCTTAGAAGAAGTGAAATAGGGGGAGTAGAATCGAGGATAAAAATAATTAAATGCCAATCTTGCAAGCATTAAAATAATTCCCTAAGTGTATTTTTTTCTTTGACTTAATTCTCATTTTTGTTAAGAGACTTAATCTTCTTAACAGTAATAAACTGATTGATCCCTTTGGCTCTCATTGCTATCCTGGGTGAAATTTACAACCATGGATGAAAATTACAGTTGTTTAAAATAATATTCTAGGTGTGGAACAATTATTTTGGTGCTCTAATTTTTGTGTTAAAATATTAGAGGGAATGCCTGAATTTGTGAACCCTGTGAATACCTAACCAATTTCTTTGCTATGATATTTGACAGTATGTTGTTGAAGAGATCAGTGAACCAGAGTTCTCCCATTTGCCTTTCTGATGCCTGAGAACAGAAGAGAATCAAAGGTGATTTATAATAATGTTCTGTACCCAGGATTTTTTTTAATGGACAAATATTTAACTGCATAATTGGGTGGCTTCATTTTTATTTCAGGCGAAGAATATACTTTATAAAAAAAAGAATATACCATGGGCAAACAAGGTATTAATGAAATTCATTAAAACATTTTTAAAAGTATTTTTAAGGGTGCTTTAAAAGTCCTTTGATGGGAAATATGCTCATTTTCGGACACAACTGCCTCTCTGGCTTCCTCCAGTGTCATCACATGAACACTAAAGGATGATCAGAGCCACTAAAACCACCATGGGGAACAGAGACACGTGCTGAATAAAGCGAACAAGTCTCGCCACTCTAGGGGAAATATTTACTTTTTTAATCAGATCTTTTTCTGCTTTCTAAAGTGCTAAAAGAAAGTTTCCGAGTTTGTCTCTCCCATGAGTTCCTTTACATGGGTTTCACCACCTTCATTCTTTCACACTAACAAAGTAGTACTATGTACTTTCATAAATCAGTAGTTTTCCACTCATATGCTGCAAGACCATATTTAGTTATGACAATAAAAGAATGAATATTGGTTAATATACATTAATGTGTGTCAACAGCTCAGAGGGAAAATAATTATTGCATGTGTGTGACACTGCTATAAATATATTCCTAAACATATTTTCAAAGGACAAAAAAAAAACCAAACCTGTGTAACTGTTTGCAGAGAAGGAAGGAGAGAAAGATTTGAGATATGAAGAAGGATTCATTTGGAGTGAATCATCAGGGGACTCTGGTCAAAGATCACTTTACGATTGAATAATGTTTAACAGTAATTTAATAATGATTCAATAATGTTTGAACAGGATAGTGCAAAATGGGAAGAATTAAAGCAAGTGGCCTGTAACCCTTTCTCTTCTAAAAATTGTTTACCAGAATTCCAGAGTTAGTTGATTCCCTCCCAGTCAAAGGAGGCAAGTGACCCTGTTCAATGGCATTGTAAACATGCTAGTAATTCTCCTCCTAATATTGCTAGCAGGAGAGTCCTCACCTATGGAATGCCCATAGGATTGAAACCTTTGTATTCAGCTTAAAAATAGCTTCCAGTTATTAAATAACTAAGTTGAGAAGCATACAATAATTTATCTGATTAGATTGTCACAAGAACCAAATCATTGCTGTCATTTTACATAGGAAATAATGGAAACTCAGAGAGGTTACTAAATTTGCCTTAAATTACACAGTAAGTGGTAGAGCCAGGCAACATGTTTGTCCCCTTATGGATAAATGAAAATATACAATTTAGTTTCTGTTTTTTTCACAATAATGCTCCACGTTCCATACAAATAGTATTCCTGGTCCTTGCAAATAACACATTTTAGACTTTTACTAAAAAGAAACATGAGATTGCAGTAGTAGTAGGAAAAGGCTATAAATCTGTATGTAAAATGTCTTATTAAGAAGGGTTTTCATTTGGAGAAGAGACAGAAGATTTTGTAATTTCAAGACATTTGAGGGAATCTGAACTTTTAGTAGCTGGGATAAAGATTAACAAAAGATTGCAGGGGAATTTCCTCCCATTCCAGCAGAGCCCAGAGAAGGAGAAGACCCCAGGATTTCCCTGCACGCCTGCCATGACACAAAAGCAGAGGCTTCGTGTTGAGTTTGAGTTTGGGACAGTGGGCCTCAGATACCTTGCAGTTTACGCTGTCCACCAGGATGATGCAGGAGAGAATAAACATAGAATGGGGACTTAGCAGATCCTAAGAGGCTTATTAGCCAAAATCAAGACTTAGCACAGGCACAGCAATGCTATGAAAAAAAAAAAAAAAAGCAAAGACCAAGGACCACCAACTTTCTCCTGAGTATTAGGATACTTAAAAAGTGCCCCCACTTTAGAAGTGAAGCTTGAAATAAATCAGTTATCAGTCACCTGATTTTTAAGCACCTAATTTTCAAAGACTTTATCTGTTTTTCCATAGGATCAGGTCAAATGACTTTATTGATTTCACTATTCCCCTTTAAGTTCAGTTGGTTAATGAAATTAAAACACTTAATTGTGGTAAAGTCACAGGTCAGACTTCCCAGCTCATTACAGTTTTACTGAGAATGTATTTTTTGTTTTCTCCTTTCAGCCTTGCTCTCCAATAAGTCAGATCTCAGAAGATTGTATTATCAATCACTGTGGCAACACTTACTCTTTATGCCCAATAATATCCTCAGAAAATCATGTACTCTGATTCATGATAGAGTTCTACACCTGTTTTCATTGTATCTGAGAAGCAAAGCAATATGCAAGTTTCTGGGCTGAAAAGTGGAATGTATTATATACCAAGACAAGAAATTGATTCTCTTTTTTGAATTCAGGAACTAGGCTTTTTAAGACTATTATTCTTAGATTAAATCTCTGGAAAAGTACATAATTTAATTATGTGAATTCAAATAAGTGCGTGCTATCCTCTCATTATGAAAACATCATCACTACTTAATGATAACATTGGAATATTCTGTTTTATGCAAAGTAATGGATCATCAGCTATCTATGAAGGCATAGTATGATAGATGTAACAGTCCACAGAAGATTCTGTCAGCTAATTTGGCTTCAATTTACCTAGACCAGCCCAGTTCAATGCTTAAAACTAGATATCTCTTCAGCATATAAATAGGTATTATTGTCCCACGTGGGCTATGCAGCATTTTCCATGTAGGTTATATTTTGATAGAAAGTAGTGGGAAGGAAGAAGACTTTTAAAAATTTTTATTTCAGTTGTTTTACATATAGATTTCAGTTCTGGATGTGCATCGGAATCATCTATGTGGCTTTAAAATAACCCAGATACCCAGATTCTATCCTAGACTTAATGAGGTAGAAAATCTAGGGGTACGAAACAGAGAGAGATGTATACATTTTAAAATCTCTACCAGTAATTTTAATGCCTCCTTAGATTTAACAGACATTACAGATGGCAGATTTGATGCATAAAGTACACCAGCAGTCACTTTGCAATTTCTTTTTACTAAAAGCATAGACTAAGAATTGGTATACTATTCAGTGCACAGTAAACAAACTCATAGGTAGGGATTTTGCACAGAGCTTCAATAGTCTTGAAGGAAATAGGGAAATAAAGAAGTCATAACTTCTGTTATGAAGAAGAGGGAAACTCTCTGTTCCAGTAGCTTGAGTTAGAGGAATTCCTGGGAAACGCTCTACTCTTAGAGAAATTCTAATAAACCGATTTTGAGCTGCATTTCAATTGTATTTTTGATAAACTAATTAACATTTCAAGGTTTTTGTTTGTCATGTTTGATTTTATAGACTTACTGACTTGGAGTTCAAAAGTAAGGTTGTATATGATTCCGTTTTTGTGGTAATTCAAACTTTGTGTTTAAAATCTATTTGATTTTATAAATTTGCATAGATCAGATCATAATTGCCAAGTTTAAAATTTCAGAATGAATAATCTGTTACATTAATCTTACTTTCAATTGTAATTCCTTGACAATAGTTACTATGTTTTACTCAGAACTCTAGTTATGTTTATTTTGCTTACTATTTTGTCTCTATCTCCATTGTTTAGCACAGCACCTGGTACACATTTGGAGGTTAATATTTACTGAATGAGTAAATTTCCCAAAACTGTCCAGTTTTTACCCTATTTTTGTATTTCTTTTGGCCTGATAGAAATATACAACATCTTTATTATAGTAGCTTTTTTTTAAAAAAATAAAAATACCTGGCGTGACCATCTAGTATGTCTTTTGGATCTTGAAGAAATATTTCCACTGAGAATTCAGTCCACCACACTGTTCTCTTTGCTACTTCACATAACAGCATCTCTCTGAGATGTAGTTTCAAGCATTGAACCTGAAATGTTAATCAATTTGTGTTCATGAGCTGGACTAGTTCTTTAAAACCATCATATTTCAGCTCCTCAAAATCCAATTAGCTATTTTGTACTTATATTTATGTATTACTGTACTGCATATATGTTATTCTGGGGAAACATCTTTTGTGAGAGGTAGTTTAAGGCAATTATTAATAAATGTGTGCAAAGTAAATGATACAAAAAAATAATTTTTGGAAAGCTTTTCTTTAAAAACTAGTTTTTCAATGGAAAATTTGACACTATTGTTTCTTAGCAGTAGTATATGAGGGTCGTCCAGAAAGTATCCAGCCATGTAATATTAAAAATAGAGGCATATATGGCTGGAGTTTTTCCAGATAGCCCTCATCTATATAGCTTTTAATAATTTTAACTGATTTTGCTTATTTTATTACGTTTAATATCACATTTAATCCTCAGATGAACAGGGATAAACTTGAAACTTTATACTTGAAAAATTAAACAATGGAGAAAGTGTGACTTTCTTATGAAACTCTATAATTATAGTTTTAATAATATCTGCCATTTAATGAACAATTGTGATGCATCAGCAACTCTGCTGATTGTTTTATACCGTTTACCTGATGAGTGGGAACTGAACAGATCCACATATACACAGATTTTTAAAAATAAATACCTATACCGTTTTCCATCTGTGGTTGGGAGTCCATAAATGCAGAGGGCCCACTGTATGCATTTTATATAGGGGACTTCAACATTTGTGGATTTGGGTACCTGCAGAGGTTTCTGGAATTAGTTCCTCATGGATACAGGAACAACTTAAGTATTTGGGGAGTCAAAAGTTATAGGTGGGTGTTCAAGTCCTTGAGGGTTGGCATCCCTAAACCCTCTATTGTTCAAGGGTCAACTGTATATGTTATCTCATTTAATTCTCACAGCAGTGAATGGGGAAACTGAGACTCAGAACAAGTACCTGACTGAAGACCATATTGTAACTGGCAAAATAAGTGTCTGGCGGGCAGCTTCAATTCTTTGGAGTTGGAAGTTTCTGTTCTTAACTGCACTAACGTGTTCCTGGGGCTCGAATGAACTTTCCTAATAATGAATTCATTTCCCCTCATTAGATCCTGCTTTCTCTTTGTCACAGCCACTGTAGACCCCATATCAATAGAGACCATGTAAATGTGCTAGCCACATTCATAAACTGTAGATTTGTTTTAATTAAACTAAATGAAGTATTATAAACTTTATACAATAATGAGTTGTGTAATGAATTTTATTATTGATACTCAAAAATAATTATTATTTGATTGGATTTTACTGTTTCACTACTTCCTAGCTTGCAAAAACAATAGCTTGACTATTATTTACATTAGATTTGTTGTTTTATAAACTCTAATTCTCAGAGGACAGATACTTGCTCTGACCAAATTATATCTTTCCCTTGTCCTAAGCATATCATTATTCACAAGTGCATGAGAATAAAATGCTGGTAGCAAGTGCATTAGAAAACCCACAAAAGACCATAGCTGTGACAAAGCCAAATGGTAGGCTGATGTTAGAGAAAAATCATCTTTGCTTTTTCCAAACCAGTCCCTGCATTCACATTGTACCTGCTGCATGGCTGAATTTGCAGGGCTTCTATAAATGTGCTGTTTCTCTTTGTCCAATTTACTGACCAGATGATGGTGTCATAAAACCACCACCATCACCCCCACTCCTGGTACTAATTAGCACCTTGTTTGTCAGCTTCAGTCCAGTGGTGAGGACTTGAGTGGTTATAAATGCTGTAATACCTTTTCACCTGTGAATGTAGCGCTTCCAAAGACAAAGAAGAAAGCACAGCAGGCAGGAAGCCTGCATTATTGCCACCTGAGCTGTTTCTTTCTCTGGACAGTTTCAAGCTCTAACATCTGTTCTGAACACTACATTTATTAAACTAAATAAAAAAAATACATTCATCTGTATATAATAGTCCTCCCAGGGGAAACAGAATGGGATTTCTCTCTTTTTAAAGAAAGTGAAACAGTTGACAGAGTCTCATATCTGTTTAATGTCAAGAAAAGCAGCCTGGGAAATAGGAAAAGAACTTATTAGGGAAACATTTTCCTCTCTTTAACTATGGTATGATTGCTGTGGAGGATATGCTTGTGTGTATTCTCCTACAATTTTTAATTACTGGGTTTTAATTGTTGGCAGGTGGGTAAGAGTTCTGTTACATGTAATGTTTAATTGTTTATCCTTTGCTTTTTGTTAGAAATTGAATGCATTATTTTGAAAATGAGACTCAAGAGGTCTGTTGTGGTAATGTGTTCTTTTCCCTGCTAGAGGACAAAATAAACTCAGATTATAAAGTTCTAATTCTTGCAAGGTCAAAACTTTTCTCACAAATAGAAATCACATTTCTACCAATGAATGTGTAGCTCACTCACTTTATATTCTTAATGAAAGCAAAAACATGGCGGTAAATTATAACCATTTTTAGATAGATGTAAAAGTCCATTCTAAAGCCAATGTAGAGAGCTTCCATAAATATTCCAACTTTTCTCTCTCCCTTTATTATTACAGTTATGACTTCAATGTTTACTCTCTTTCTCTCATTTTCTCCCCCTTTTCCTCCTTGCCTCCTGAAGACTTCTCCAAGATTCTAAATATACTTTCTTCATTCACAGGGCTCTCACTTAGCCCTCCCGTGCCCTAAAGCCTGAATCCTATAATGACCCTAACGTCTAGTGGGTTGCAAAGCTCAAAAGAAGTGTTTCAGCTTTTAGAAAAGGGACTGGAAGAGTAAAAGTCTAAACGAGTTCAAAGGAGCAAAACTAAACTTGTTATAGGGGTGTAGAGGTTGAGGAAAATAGCATTTAGATGGGGCAGAGAGCTAAGGGAGAATTGTGGAGGATAAGTCTTACGGAAAATGAGAATTAATGTATTTTGTGACCACTGGTAGAAGACATGCTCTGAGGATGCTGGTGAAGTATTAGAAATGAGAGAACGAATGAAAAGAAGGTTCAGTACTTACTGGTCTTGAACCTACATTAGTGATACCTGTTGTGTGCCTGGGCTGACTATCATATGATCTACAGATAGGCTGTTTGTCATTATGACGTACATATGATTGTCCATTTTTAGCACAACGTGACTGCTGGCTTACCCATCTAGTATCTATGGCTAAGTGACAAATGGGAGTTTGACTCTTTGTAAAAACACACCTGTAGTATGAAATGCAACAAAAATACTGAATGATATGAATTACTACTTTGAGTTTGACAAAAAAAGCCTTTTATTTAACACAGATTTCACTTGTAAAGAACTTCTAACTATGATTTTTATGAAGCCAATAGGGAGGTCAATTTGGATTGGTAACGGAAAGTGGTGGGGTTTTTTGTTTGTTTTTTGTTACTAGTAGTTGCAGGAGAAAACCTGGATTATCTAACTAGGCCTTCCTCCATCAGACCAATATGACCATTCATTCATGTTCCCACGTATTTCCTCTTGTTCAGTTTAGAATGACCCCAGCTGATTCCTTTGGTATTTGCCTCCACATCTTTAAAGAGCATCTGTATATTGTACTTTGG
>PVJL010012235.1:0-38324 GCA_004026885.1 Lyroderma lyra
TCTTCTATTCCTATTATCCTGATGTTGTTTTGTCTCATGGAGTCGGATATTTCTTGCAGAGTTCTTTCAATCCTTTTGGTTCTATATTCCCTCTCTTCCTCTTTCTGAGCTGTTTCCATGTTCTGGTCTTCAATATCACTAGTTCTTTCCTCCATCTGGTTGGTCCTGTTTCCTATGGCAGTTATTTCATTTCTCACTTCTTTTATGGTATTATTTATTTCTCGTATTTCTGTCTCAATCTTTCTTATGTTTTGAATTTCTTTGTTAAATTGTTCTTTTTGTTAACAGAATTCCTTTTTTATGTCATTTATATCTTTTTTTATAGTATTTATCTCAGCTATGGTGTTCTGCCATAGGTTTTCATTTCTCTCACAGCCTTTAGAATGGCTGCTTTAAATTCTCCATCACTTAAGTGAGTCCCTTCCAGTTGTAACAGGCTATCTTCTGGGTGAATTTCATGTTCTTTCTGAGGAGTTTTAGTTTTTAAGGAATTCATCCTGTCCGCTGGGTTCTTCCTCTTTGACATGAGGGCTTTATGTTCAGTGCCCAGATTATTGCTTTTGTGGTGTCTTGCTGTAGGGTAGACACTAGGTGTCTACTGGGGGTCAAGTTTTGGGGGAGAAGGAGTTGTTTTTTTTTTCTTGTTTCTGATCTCCTACTGCGTTTGGAGGCTATGCGCATATATCCTGTGGAGAGGCCAACAAAAGGCTTGCCTTCTACCCTTTGCTGAGGAAGCTGTTTTTGCTAGCTTGGGTGAATGCTAGTAAATCAAATCAGTCTTTCTTCCCAGCCCTGATTCAGTACCTGGCTGTCTAAAGGCTTACACTGCTTTCAGAACTCTGGGGTGCACGAGGAAGTGCCAGCTCCATAAGTCCAAAGCTGTGGGCCTGGCCTGAGACAGCAGGGTCGCCTTTGCAGCAGGCTGGGAACAGGAACTGCAGCCCTGTGTAGGTCTCCAGGGGACTTAGAGCTGGGGTGTTATCTTTGCAGTTCAGAGTCCTCGCTCAGCCCTTCTACCACTCAAGAGTTCAAGAGGCTGGCTCCCAAACTCCTTCCGTCCCCAGCTCCCCAGTCTCTCTCTCCTCCCCCAAACTGCACAGCTCCTAATAGTCAGCAGGGATCGCATCCCACATGGTCCGTCTCTGCTCCCTTCCCTCTCCCCGACTCGCCCCCTTCTCGCCAGCCTTCAGGTGATTACTTGTGATTTGTGGATTTCTAACAGCAGGTTTGTCACTCAGGGTCCTCTTTCTTGGCTCCTGGATGGCCGTTCAATTGTATTTTCTGGGAGAGGCTTTAGGAATCTCCTCTCCAGTCGCTATCTTGTCTTCTCTCCTCTTGGTTTTGGTTTTTTTCTTTTGTTTTGTTTTGTTTTGATAGGAGAGAACCCCAAGAGTGATGTTTAAGGTCCAGGCACAGAGACAATGTTTGTCCCCTGGGCTTAGCCCTGGGGTATGAAACACCAGAATTATCTTGGTCAGAAAAAGCCACCAAAGGTGGTTGCAGAGAGAGTAAGAGGTGTCATGTATGTGGGTGTGCATGGGGCAAGCATCACCAAGCTTTGGTTGTTACATGTCCAAACAGCAATTGGTCTGGGAAATTTGGGGGGATATCCAGCCAGTTGATGGCTGTGGTCTTGGGAAATGCGAATGTAAATTGTACATAAGGAGAGAGGGATCCTGAGCCTGTATGCCTTTAGGTGTATCCCAGTCTGCAATGTTGGAGTGAACAGCAGCATGCAGATAGCTGCCTGTGCAACAGTGGGAAACCCTCAGTGGGCACAAAAATAGTGCTGGAGTGGGTGGTTGCAGAGAAGAAATAAGCCACAGACAATTCAAGAAAGCCTCCCTGGAAGTGGTGCCCATAAGGGAAGAAGGCAAAAGCCTACTAAGGCAGCCAGGATTCCAACACAGTCTCCCATCCAATTCAGGACAAAGCCCAACCCTGCTTAACTTCCAAGATCAGAGAATGCAGGCATACTCAAACAACTAGGGCTCTAGACCCTGGTGCCTGCCACCAGGAACTCAAGAGCTCATATCAACATCCCTAAAAAAGAAAAATTGTGGTGGCAGGCAATTTCTTATTGAGTTGTGTGAGCACGTATGCACACGCAGTGGAGCTGATGTGCAACTCCTGTACATATTCACAAGTGCATTTTTGTGCAGATATGTGTGTTTGTGTGTGAATCTGCTTGTGGTGATCAGTCCTAAAATTACCACACATGCACCAGTCACTGGGGTGTATATTGATTTTTACTGCATGTGTTTAGTGCTTCCTACTGGTTTATTTAAGCTTTTTTCATCAAGTGTGTGGGGTAAAAGCAGCTGAAACAAGGGCATCTGGCTCTTTGAGCTTACCAGGAGCAAGGAGCCTGCCAGAATACATGTAGACCTTGACCCAGGTGGGTGGTTTCTTTAGTTCTGTTTTTTTCATATTTGAGAATACCACAGCAATGTTTCTGGCAGCTCTGGCACAGACAGATGATGCTTTTCTCCTGGGCTCGGCCCTGCCATGCAACACATCCAAATAATCTTAAACAGAAAAATCCCCCAAAGGTGATTGCAGAGAGAGTGAGAGCTTGCATGGGTGTGGGTGTGGAAGAAAGAAGACTCCAGGCCTGGACTTAGGCAGGACCAGGCAGCACTGGGTCTGGGCAATCTTTTAGAGTATCAGGACACTGGGTGGCTTTGGGCTGGGAGAACATGTGCATAAAAAGTAGACAAGAAGGGAAGGAGCCTGGGGCACAGGCCTCTCCTTGTGTCCCTGGTTGCAAAGTTGAAGTGCCCTCTGTGTGCCAAATGGTGACTGTGCAGCAGTGGGGAATTCTCATCTGGGTGGGAGACCAGTGTTGGAGTGAGTAGTTGAAGAGGAAAAAGAAGTCACACTTATTTCAAGAAAGCCTCTCTAGAAGCAGTGGCAATATATGAAGAAAGCAAAAGCCTACTATGACAGTTGGTATTTCAGTGCCATCTCCCATCCAAGTGGGGACCAGGCATGATGCTGCTTATATTTTGAGATCAGAAGAGCTAGAGCATTCTCAGGCATCTAGGACTGTAGACACGGATGCCTGCCACCATGCATTCAAGAACTCACGTCGACCTTCCTGAAAAAAAAGACACAGGGTCAGGCACTTCTACTGTGTGAATTGTGTGCGAGCAAACTTGCATGCACACACAATAAAGATGATGCACAACATGCCTGTGCATTTGTGAATGTGTGTGTGTATTTTTGTGTGGGGGTCTGCTTATGGTCTTCTGCCATAAAGTTACCATTCACATGCCAGGCTGCAGTTTATATCTCAGTTTCTCCAGCATATGTTTAGTGGTTTCTCCTGGTTTGTTTAGGCCATTTTATCAAGGTTTTGGGAGCAAATGAGGCTGAACCAAGGGCATTAGGCTCTTGGAGGAGATCAGGGTCAAGAAACCTGACAGAATACATGAAGACCTTGGGCATGGCAGGTCATTTGTGTAGTTCTATTTGGATTTTTGTTTTTGTTTTATTGGAGGGCAATCTGAGGGTGTTTCTGGGGGCCCAGGCACAGAGAGATAGTTCATACTTTTCCTCTGGGTTTGGCCCTTCAGTGTAAAACACCAGAATAAACTTAATCAGAAAAATCTGCCAGAGGCAGTTGCAGAGAGAGAGAGAGACCTAGCATGGGTATGGGTGAAGAAGGGGCAAGAAACTTTGGGCTTGGGCATGGGTGTAGACAAACAGCACTGGGTTTGGGAGATCTCTTGGATCAGCAAGCCTATAGATGGCTGTGGGCTGGGAAAATGCAGCATAAACAGTACACAAGAATAAAGAAAGCCTAGAACAATAGGCTTCTCTGTGTATCCCACACTGCAAATTTGAAGTTCCCGGCAGGTTATGAAATGATGCCTGTGTCATAGCAGGGAACGATCAAGTCGGCACAAGAATGGTGTTGGAGTGGATGGTTGCCCAAAAGAAATGAATTGTAAGTACTTCAAGCAAGCTTCTCTGGATGCAGCAGGAAAAAATTAAGAAGGCAAAAGCTTACTATGCAGCTGGTATTCCAGTACCTACTTCCAACTATGTCAAGACTATGCTCAATGCTGTTAAGCTTTTGTGATCAGATGAGCTCAAGCATACTTAGGCATCTAGTGCCACAGATGTGTGTGCCTGTGGCCAGGCACTCAAAATTTGGTGCCCACCTGCCTGAAAAGAAATACATGGGTTCAGGCACTTCAATTGTGTAAATTGTGTGCAAGCAAGGCATATACATGTGTGATGGAGCTAATGTGCAGCACATGTGTATGTTTCCACGTGTGTATTTGCACAAGTGTGTGTATGTATGTCAACTTCTGAGTTTTTGTCCTAAAGTTTTCATGCATGTACAAGGCATTGATGTGTGTCTCAGTTTTCCCAGCAGCTGTTTTGTGCTTTCTCCTGGTTCCTTTAGGCTTATTGGGGTGTGTGGGGCAAATATGCCTGAACCAAGGGCATCTGGCTCTTAGTACAGACCAGGGGTGAAGAGTCTTCAAGAATGCATGAAGGCTTTGAGCCCAGGCAAATGGTTTATTTAGTTTTGTTTAATTAGATTTAAGGGAACATCAAGGGTGTTTGTGGAGGCCCAGGCACAGAGAGACAGACAACTCTTGTTCCTTTGGCTTGGTCTTGTGGTGAGAAACATTAGAATAATTTTGGTCAAAAAGGTTGCTAAAGGTGGTTGCAGAGAGAGTGATAGCTGCCATGGGTGTGTGTGTGAAAGTGACATGCAACTCCAGGCCTGCACATGAGCATCACCAGGCAGAATTGGGTCTGGGCAAACTGAGTGTAGCAAGCTAGTGAATAGCTGTAAGCTGGGAGAATGATGGTATAAAAAGTACACAAGGAGGGAGCAAACCTGGGCTGGGAGGCCTTTCTGTATGTCCCAGGTTGCTAATTTGAAGTGAAAAGCAGCAGGGCAGGGAAGGTGCCTGTGCCATGTAAGGGAACATTCAAGTGGGTGCAAGAACAGTGTTGGAGTGGGTAGTCGCCCAAATGTAAGGAGTCTCAGGTATTTTGAGAAAGCCTCACTGGAAGTGGCAGCAAAAAAGAAATCAAAACCCTACTTTGGCAGCCAGTATTCCAGCACCATCTTCCGTCCTAGTTGGGACCAGCCTTGACCCTGCTTAGCTTCTGCAGTCAAATATGCTTGAGCATACTCAGGCATCTCGAGCCACACATGTGTGTGCCTACTGCCAGGTACTCAAGAGCTCTTGTCGATCTATCTAAAAAAAATGCATGGAGCCTGGCACTCTTATTGTGTGAACTCTGTGCGAGTGAGGGCATAAGCATGTGCAATGAAGCTAACATGCAACATGTGTGCATTTGCATCTCCATTTTTTGCACATGTGTTTGTGTGTTTGTGTGTGGGTCCGTTTGTGGTCATCTGTCCTAAAGTTACTGTGCATGCACCAGGTACTGGTGTGTATCTCAGTTTTTCAAGTGGCTGCTTTGTGCTTCCTCTTGGTTTGATTAGGCCTTTTTTATCAGATGTGCAGGGCAAAAGCAGCTGAACCGAGGGTGTCTGGCAGGCAGTGGTAAAAGAAGAAGAAACCAAGACTGAGAGGGCTAGTCCTTAAGCAGAGGTGCTTCTGCCAGTGCCAATCAAAGAAAGGTAGTTTCCAGATAGTAGGGGTTGTACAGATACAGCAGGAAAAAGAGCCAATTGAACAGAAAGAATGAGCAAGTGGAGGTAAAATCTCATAGTCTTTGGCCACCAGAGATGCTGAATCAGTTTTTTAGAAATAGAGAATGCTGTTTTGTGAAAGCAAAAGAAGCAAGGTTTGTTGCTGGGGGCTGGGAACAAGCTCAAGTGAGGCTAAATGAGCACAAAGTTTTTTAAGTCCATTCTTATCATCCATTTTGATTTCCCTAGGATCACCTATCAATTAGGAGAGAGACAAGGGAGAGAAAATGAAGTGTAACACCTATGCAAACTAGAGAGAGATCCCCAGGGGGGTGTTCTGGGCTTCAGACTCCACTGGAGTGTGACCCAAGCCAACAATCATCAATTCCCAGATAGTTCCTTTAGGGATTCTCAAGAAATTCAAATAGAAAAATAAAGGGGCCTAATGGCATGTATGGATTTGCTAGGATAAGATGCCACTACCAGTTGTATCACACACTGGAATTTAGGTACCCCGAGAAGGTAGAGTTATTAAGGGAGGAAGTGGAGAAAGAGAGAAAAGAGAAAGAGAGAGGATTCTAATGCTTGTGAAGGATAGGGAGAAACCCCAAGAGGTGTTCTGGGCTTCTGGTCCCAGCCAAGAATCATCAATTCACAGATATCTCCTTTAGATGTTCTTGAAAAACTAAAAAAGAAAAAGAAAGAGGTCTAACAGCATGTGTAGATTCACCTACGGTGAGCTGGGGCTGCCAGCTGCATCACACGCTGAAAGTTAGGTACCCCAAGAAGGTAGAGTTCTGAAGGAAGGAAGAGAAGAGTGGGAGAGAAATAAATAAAAAACACAAAAGAGAAAGCGAACAAAAAAAAACACCTCAAGCCTAAGAGTGAGGTACTAATTACCTGGAGATGATCTGAGTATGGCACCAGGAAATGGTGGTTCTTCTGGGTTCTTGTCTCCTTGAAGGAAAGAATTCAGGACTGGGAATCAAGATGGTAACATGAAAGTATGTCCCTGAAACCTCTCCTGAAAATTTAAAAACTGAATAGCCAAATTCTGACAAGGAAATCCCCAAATGACACAACATCAACTGAGAGATCAACCCACTGCAAGAAAACACCTACAGGTCAATGAGAGGAAGGCAAATGGGGAAAAGGGGGAGTAAGCAATGCAAAGACAAGGCTGCGAAATGTGACCCATGGCTGACAGAAAGACCAAGAAGGGGGCTGGGGCAAACAGGCTGAAGCACAGCACAATCCCGGGCAGATGGAGGAGTGGACAGTGAAAGCCCCAAGAGGAGATGAGATAAAACCCAAGCCTGAGCCGAACCCCAGCCAAAGAACTATGCCCTGGATGTGATAGAGCCTAACAAAGTAGTGTTAAAGTGCCTGAGGTGAAAACAGAAACCCAGCCAAATAGGGCCCAAAATTAGAAGCCAATAGGTACAGGACTCCACCACAAATTGGCCCTTGAAGAGGTTAAGACTAAGTGCTGAGTCGTAGGGCCGCTGACCAGAACAAAATACAATTCCAAGTGAAACATGGGCTCAGGAAAATGGAGAAAGGCACTGCCAATGGTGCACGACAGGCCCCATGTGTTCCTGATGAAGAGCCAAGCTTGCTTTGCAGGGCACATTACTCCCAATTCTGGTACAATCCTGATGGAAGACCATACTTGCTTTACCATGCCTAGCTGCCCTAGCTCCAGTGCTTTCCTGACAGAGGGCCAGGCTTGTATTACAGTGCATGCCAGGCACAGCTCAGCACTTTTCTGACAGAGGAGTAGACTTATGCTGCACAGTGCACCTGTCCTGGCTGTGAGTGCACCTGATGAAATAACAGACTTGTTTTACAACTGAGCCAGCACCCAAGGTAGCGAGCAACCTTAGGACAAATAGCAGTGATGAACTATAGTGCTCTGACTCCTAGGTAAAAGAAATGTTAATGCAAAGTCTAGCTGATTCCACTTGCTCTCTCCCAAACCACCATTACCCTGTGCCACAAACAAGCCCTGAGCCCTTCCCAATAAATCCTGTCACCATGAGAACCAGAAGATGGGCTCAGAAAAATGGTAAAACCAGGGCACAGCAGCTTCTGCCTGCATCAATGTCAGAGGCAAATAATATCATTGCCTATCACATTTTTCCAAATAGGAGGTGCATCTAAACCAAGGCAATTGAGTCAAAGAGGAGAAGTTCACCCTTCAAAAAACCTCTGAGAGTAAAAAAATTGAACAACCAAGAGAAAAATACTATAAGGTGCTGCAGCGACACCAACTGGGAAGTGAAAGAAAGATCTCTCCATATCTGCCAGGGGAAAAAGGTTTTATGCCCAGAAAGAGAAATACATAAACTATAATGAGCTCCCTCAGGTACAAAGTGTCTCAGAGAGAAAATGGAAAAATCTCCAGAACAGAAAATTATAGACTAGGAAATATATGATCTGAGTAACACAGAATTCAAGATTGCAGTATTAAAAATACTGAGACAGATCTCAAGGAATGCTGGCAGAGTACTCAATTTCAGATCAATTATCTCAGAAAAAAAGATCTCTGAAAAACAAATTTAACAATGAAATTAAAACTATTAAAAAGAATCAAATAAAAATTTGGGAGACAAACAATGCAATAAAAGAAATCAAGTATGAACTAACTAGCATAAGAAGATGGGCCAATCAGAGGAAGGAAAGAAATAGAGAACTCAAAGATAGAAATATGAAAATTAAACAGAACAAAAAGACAGAGATTTGAAAACCAAGGGAAAAAAAAGAAAGAAAAAGAAAGATCTCTACAAGAACTATCTGATTCCATTAGAAAGAATAATAGTAGAATTAATAGAAATACCAAAAGAAACAGAAAAATATTCTAATGAAAGCTTAATAAAACAAATAGTAGACAAAAATTCTCCAAACCTATGGGAACAGCTAAAACCCCAATTTTGAGAAGAAAATAGGACCCCTAACTACCTGAATTCCACAAGACCTTCTCCAAGGTACATTATACTGGAGATGTCAAAAATCAAAGACAAAATAAGTTCTCAGGGCAGGTAGGAAAAAAAATTATTACTCTCAAAAGAAAGCCTGTCAGCTGTTACCACACTGCTCAGCAGAAATTCTTCAAGCCAGAAGAGAGTGGAATCATGTGTTCAAAATATTAAAAGAGAGAAACTACCAGCCAAGAATAATCTATCCAGAAAAGTTATCCTTAAGATATGAAGGTAGAATAAAGACATTTTCAGACATACAGAAGCTGAAAAAATTCTCCAACAAAAACCTGGCACTCCAGGAAATAATGAAGGAGGCTATTTTGACTTGAGATAATAAGCCAAAATAATTGGTAAAAAGTTGGAACAACAAAAATGTAAAAAGAGAAGAAGTAAAGATTTAAAATTCCAAAAGAGAAGAGAAATTAAAATTATACTTAAGAAAAGTATAACTTTCCTTTTTCATAAACCTAATGGTAACTACTCAAAAAACAAAAAGCAAGAAACAGAACCAAGATACCAACCAAAACAAAGAAAAAGTAAAAAGAAGAAAGAAGCAGAAGAAAAAATCATAAAGCACCATCAAACAAACAAACAAAAAAAAAAAACAGACAATAAGAAAAAAGCAAAGAAACCAAGACACTGAACAACCAAAAACCAGATGAAAAAAATAGTCATAGAAAATCTTCATATAACAATCATCACACTAAATGTAAATGGAATAAACTCACCAATAAAAAGGCACACATTAACTGACTG
This sequence comes from Lyroderma lyra, assembly GCA_004026885.1. Lineage (NCBI taxonomy): Eukaryota > Metazoa > Chordata > Mammalia > Chiroptera > Megadermatidae > Lyroderma > Lyroderma lyra. The sequence goes on from PVJL010012235.1 coordinate 9,367, forward strand.
GATAAAAAAAACCAAAACCCATTTATGCACTGTCTCAAAGAGACACACCACAGCCACAAGGACAAATACATACTCAAAGTAAAACAGTTGAAAGAAAATATTTCAAGCAAATGGCATCCAAACAAAAGCAAAAATAGCCATACTTATGTCTCAAGAAACAGATTTTAGGATATAAAAGATATACAAAAATGGACATTTCATAATGATAAAGGGGACAATACAAGAAGACTTGACACTTGACAATATATAAACCCCCAACCAGGAAGCACCAAAATTTATAAAGCACCAACTTAAAGATCTAGAAGGTGAAACTGACAAAAACACAATTTTAGTAGGGGAACTAAACACCCCCTTGACAGCCATGGACAAATCAACCAAACAGAAAATAAAAAAAGAAATATTATCCCTAATTGACACATTGAAGCAATTAGAAGCAATTAACATTTACAGGACATTTCATCCTATAACACAAGACTATACACTCTATTCTAGTGCAGATAGAACATTCTCAAAGATAGACCATATGCTGGGACACAAAACTAGCATAGCAATTTCAAGAAGATTGGAACAACATGTTATTTAAAAATGACTAAATCAAAGAAGATATTAAAAATTAAAAATAGCATGGGGGCTCTTAATGTCCAGCCCTGCTTCAATTCTGCCTGCCCCCACATTTTACATTCTCTGATTGTCTTATTTTCTTAATTTACATACAGCTGAAAATGAACTGAGCCAACTTTGCCTTCTCTTCATATCTACCTTCCTACCTACTCTATCACTGCCAAAGGCTATTGTAGAAAAGTGACAGCTGATGGGGGTGTGGGTGTGGACCTGGCAGGCTTCTCCAGTCCTGGCCATGGGCAGGGCCAGGCACCAGAGTCTTTGCAACTGGGGTGGGGGCAAGGCGGGTAGCAGGCCAGCTGATGGTTGTGGTTTGGAAGAATGCCTACATAAAAAGTACATGAGGAGGGAGCGGACTTGGTCTGGCAGTTTTTTCAGTGTGTCACAGACTGCAAAGTTCAAGTGTACAACAAAGTGTGGAAAAGTGCTTGTGCCACTGTGAAGAACTCTCAAGTGGTGCAAGAACCATGTTGGTCACAAAAAGAAAGGAGCGGGAGTTCCCTGGTGGTGTAGTGGCTTAAGGCTTCCATGCTGGCGCTGGTCAGCACTGCAGCCTGGGTTCGATTCCCAGTCAGGGAGCTACCCACATACCATAAAAGCAAAAAAAAAAAAAAAAAAGAAAGGAGCCACAGTATTTCAAGAAAGTCTCACCAGAATCAGCAGCAAAAAGAGAAGAAGGCAAAGTCCTACTGTTACAACCAGTATTCCAGCACTGTTCTTCATCCAAGTTAGGACCAGTCCTGACACTGCTTAATTTCTGAGACCAGAAGAGCTTAGGCATACTCAGGCATCTAGAGCCCTAGACATGGATACCTGTCGCCAGGCACTCAAGGGCTCATGTCAACCTGCCTGAAGACAAAAGACACAAGGGTCAGGCACCCCTATTGCATGAATTGTGTGCAAGTGAGCACATATGTATGTGTGATATAGCTGATGTATAACACATGTATGCAGTTGCAAGTGTATTTTTTGCATGTGTGTGTGTGTTTTTGTGTGGGTCTGCATGTGGTCATCTGTGCTACAGTTATCTCACATGCTCCAAGCACTGGTGTGTTCTTGGTTTTTTTTAGTGGCTGTTTTGTGCTTTCTCCTGGTTCAATTAGGCTTTTTTTATTGGGGTATTGGTGGCAAATGTGGCTGAACCAAGGGTGTCTGGATCTTGGAGCAGAACAGGGGCAAGGAGCCTGCCAGAATACATGAAGGCCTTCAGCCTACTGGGTTGTTTGTTTAGTTTAGTTTTTATTTGTTTTTTTTAATTGGAGGGCACCACAAGGGTGTTTCTGAAGTTTGAGGCACAGAGACATTTCTCCCCTCAGTTCAGCCCTGTGTTGAGAAACAGCAGAATGGCCTTGGTCAGAAAAAGCTTCCGAAGGCGGTTGCTGAGAGAGTGAAAGCTGGCATGGCTGTGGGCTGGGAAAATCCTGGTGTAAAAAGTACACAAGAAGGGAGAGAGCTTGATGTGGCAGGGCTCTAAGTGTGTTTCAGGCTGCAAAGTTGATGTGCTCAGCAGGGTGTGGAAAGGTGCCTGTGCCACAGCGAGGAACTTTCAATTGGATACAAGAACAGTGTTGGAGTTTGCGGTTTCCCAAAAGAAGGAAGTAGCATGTATTTTGAGAAAGCCTTGCTGGAAGAGGCAGCAAAAAGAGAAGACAAGAGGTTACTGTCACAGCCACTATTCTAGCTTCACCTCTCATCCCTGCCCTTGCTTAGCTTCCAAGACCAGATAAGCTCAGGAATCATTAAGCATTTAGGGTTTTAGATGTAGGTACCTGATGCCAGATATACAAGAGATCCTGTAGACCTACCTATAAAAAAAAGATGCAGGGTCAGGCACCCCTATTGTGTGTATTGTGTAAGAGTGTGCACCTATGCACATGCAATGGAGCTAAGGCACAACACACATGTGCATTCTCGCATGCATTTTCATGTGTGTGTGGGGGGGGGCATCTGCTTGTGGTCTTCTGTCCTTAAGTTACTATGCATGCACCAGGCACCAATGTGTATCTCAGTTTTTCCAGTAGCTGTTTTGTGCTTTCTCCATGTTTGCTTAGGCTTTTTTTGTTGGGGTGTGCAGGGCAAATATGACTGAACTGAGGGCACCTAGCTCTTGGAGGAGACCAGGGATGAGGATCTTGCCAGAATACATGAAAGTGTTGGGCCAGATGAGTGATTTGTTTAGCTCTGTTTTTTTTTTCAAATTTCAGGGAAGCCCAAGGGTGTTTCTTGGAGCCAAAGCACAGAGAGACATGATGCTTGTCTCCTGGGTGCCACCCTGTGGTGCAAAACAACAGAATGATCTTGGGCAGAAAAAGCCACCAATGGAAGTTGTAGAGAGAAGAGAACTTTCATGCGTGTGGGTGTAGAAGAAGCAGAAAACTCCAGTCCTGGGCATAGGTAGGGCCAGGCAGCACTGGTTCTGGGCAATCTTTTGGATTAGCGGGCCTATGGATGACTGTGGGCTGGGATAATGCCTGCATAAAAAGTACATGAGGAGGGAGGGAGACTGTGGGGGCAGGCCTCTTGGTGTGGCCAGGCTGCCAAGTTGAGTTGCCCAGCAGGATGCAAAAAGATGCCTGTGCCACAGTGAGGAATACTCAGGTTGGCATGAGAACAGTGTTGGGGTGTGTGGTTGCAGAGGAGAAAAGAGTCGCAGTTATTTTGAGAAAGCCTCTCTGGAAGTGGTGGCAAAAAAAGAAGGCAAAAGCAAACTACAGCAGCCATGATGTCTTCCATTTAAGTCAAGACCAGGTTTGAACCTGCTTAGCTTCCAAGATCATACCATCTTAGGCATACTCAGGCAACTTGAGCCATTGATGCTGGTTCCTGCCATCGGTAACCCAAGAGCTCATGTCAACCTGCCTGAAAAAAAAAATGGAGTTAGACACTTCTATCTTGTAAATTATGTGTGAGCAAGCATGTATGTATGCATGATGGGCATGTGCATTCCTGCATGCATTTTCATGTGTATGTGTGTGTTTATGTATGGATCTGCTTCTTATGTTCTGTCCTAAAGTTACCACACATGCACCAAACACAGGTGTGTTACTTGGTTTTTCCAGCAGCTATTTTGGTTTTTCTCTTGGTTTATTTAGACTTTTTTTTAATCAGGGTGTGAGAGGCAAATGCTGATGAACAGAGGGTGTCTGGCTCTTGGTGCAGACCAGAGACAAAGAACCTGCCAGAATACCTAAAACCTTGTGCTGGATGGGTGGTTTGTTTAGTTTTATTTCTTTTGAATTGGAAGATACCCCAAGGGTATTTCTGGGGGCCAAGACACAAAGAGACCTATAATGCTTGTCCCTTGTGCTCAGCCCTGCAGTTCAAAACACCAGAAAGATCTTGGTCAGAAAAGATCAGCTAAGACAGTTTCAGTGAGAGTGACAGCTGGTGTGTGTCTGGGCATTGAAGCAGCAGGCATTTCTAGGCCTGGGCATGGGCAGGGCCCAGCAATGCTGGGTATTAGCAATCGTGAGATAGCAGGCCAACTGATGGCTGTGGGCTGGGAGAATGCCATCATAAAAATTATACCAGAAGGGAAGGAGCCTGAGCCAGCAGGCCTTTTGGTGTGTCCCAGGCTGCAAAGTTGAAGTAAACAGCAGGATGCAAAAAGGTGACTGTGCTGCAGCAGGAAACTCTCAAGTGGGTACAAGAACAGTGTTGGAGTTGGTGGTTGCAGAGGAGAAAAAAGCAACAGGTATTTTAAGAAAGCCTCTCTGGAAGCAGTGGCAATAAGAGAAAAAAAAGCAAAACCCTACTACAGCACCTGGTATTCCAGCATTGTCTCCCATCCAAGGTGGACCAATCCTAACCCTGCTTAGCTTTCAAAAGGAGAGATGCAGGGTCAGCCACCACTATTGCATGAACTGTGTGCAAGTGAGCACATATGCACATGCAATGGAGATGCATGTTTGTGCCTGGGTTTTCATGAGTGTGTATATGTTCATGTGTTCGTCCACTTGTGGTCATGTGTCCTAAATTTACCATGCATGTGCCAGGCACAGGTGTGTATCTCAGTTTTTTCATAGGCTGCTTTGTCCTTCCTCTGTGTTCATTTAGGCTTTTTTTTTATTGGAAGGTGTGGGGCAAGTACAGCTGAATGGGAGGAGTCTGGCTCTTAGAGCAGAACAGGGTTGAGGAGCCTGTCAGAAAGCTGAAAGTCCTTGGGCTTGGTGTGTGATCTGTTTAGTTTTTCTTTCCTTTTCTTTTTTTATTATTTTTGATTGAGGGGCATGCCAAGGGTGTTTTTCAGAGCTCAGGTGCAGAGAGACAGATGACGCTCATACTCTAGGCTCTGTCATGTAGTGTGAAACATCAGAATGATCTTGATTGGAGAGGATCACCAAAGGTGGTTGCAGAGAGAGTGAGAGCTAGCATGGGTGTGGGTGTGGGAAGGGCAGGTAATTTTAGGCTTGGGTGTGGGCAAGGCCAGGCAGCACTTGGTCTGGTCAATTTTGGGAGGTAGCAGGCCAGTGACTGGATGTGGTCTGGGAGCATGCTAGTGTAACAACATGAGGAGGTAAGGAAACTGGACCAGCAGACCTCTTGGTGTGTCTCAGACTGCAAAGCTGAAGTGCCTGGAAGAGTACAGAAACATGTCTGTTCCACAGCTATAAACTCTCAAGAGGACATGAGAATAAAGTTGCAGTGGATGGTTGCAGATGAGAAAGGAACAGCAGGTAATTTGAGGAAGCTTCACCAGAGGTGGTGGCAAAACAAGGAAAAGGCAATAGCCTATCACTATTTCAGATGGTATTCCAGTGCCATCTCCCATCCAAGTCATAACTAAGTCCAACCCTACTTAGCTTCTGAGATCAGATGACCTTGGGCAAACTGAGACATCTAGGGTCCTAGATGCAAGTACTTGCCATGGGGCACTCAAGATCTCCAGTTGGACTGTCTGAAAGGAAAGACACTGGGTCAGCCACCACTATAGTGTGCATTGTGTTCAAGTGAGAGTGTATGCACGCACAATGAAGATGATTTGCAACATGCATACATGTTCATGTGTGCATTTTCGTGTGTGTGTATGGTTTTTTGCATGTGTGTCCACTTGTGGTCATCTGTCCTAAATTTGCCATGCGTGTACCAGGAATAAGGGTATATTTAAGTTTTTTATAGGCTAGTTTGCCTTCTTTCCAGGTTCATTTAGGCTTTTTATTGGGGGGTGTGGGGCAACTGTGGCTTAACTGAGGGTGTCTGGCTTTTGGAGCAGACCAGATGTGAGGAAACTGATAGAATATATGAAGGCCTTGGGCTAGGCAGTGGTCTGTTTAGTTTTATTTTATTTGCATTGTGCGACACACCAAAAATGTTTCCGGAAGTCCAGGCACAAAGAGATAGACATCAGTTGTCCCCTGGTCTGGCCCTTTTTTTTTTTTTTTTTGAAACACCAGAATGATTTTGGTTAGAGACAGCAGCCAAAGACACAGTTGCAGAGAGTAACCACTGACAGAGGTGTGGGTGTGAGAGGGACAGGCAACTGTAAGCCTGCAGCATTGGGTCTGGGTAATCTTTTGAGGTAGCATGCCATTGACTGGCTGTGGGCTGGGAGAATGCCAGCATGCAAAGTACACACGGAGGTAGGGAGCCTGGGCTGGCAGCCCTCTTGGTGTAGCCCAGGATGCAAAGATTAAGTGCTCTGCAGAGTGCGGAAACTTACCTGTGCCAAAGCAGGGACCCTCAGGTGGGCTCAAGAACAGAGAAGAAAAAAGCAGCAGATATTTTTAGGGATACTCGCCAGAAGTAGCAGCAAAAAGAGAAGGCAAAAGCCAATGGCAGCCAGTATTCTAGCACCATCTCCCATCAAAGTCATAACAAGACCTAATACTGCTTAGCTTCCAAGATCAGATGATATCAGGCATATTCAGGCATACAGGGCCTTTAGACGTGGGTGCGTGCCACCAGGTAGTCAAGATCTCATGTTGGGCTGCCTGGAAAGAAACATGCTATGTAAGGCATCCCTATTGTGTGAATTGTGTGTGAGTGGCCATGTATACATGCACAAAATAGATGACATGCAACACACGTGCATTTTCAAGTGTGTGTATGTTTGTTGTTGTGTTCACTTGTGGTCATCTAAAGTTACCATGCATGTGCCAGGCATACGTGTATATCTCAATATTTCCATTGGCTTGTTTGTGCTTCATCCTGGTTTGTTTAGACTATTTTGTCATAAAGTTCAGGGCAATTATAGCTGAACTGAGTACATCTGGTTTTTGGAGAACAGGGGAGAGGAGCCTCCCAGAATACATGAAAGCCTTGGGCTGGGTTGTGGGCTGTTTAGTTTAGTTTTGTCTTGTTTTTTTCAGATTGGAGGGCACACCAAAGATGTTGTAGGGGGCCCAAGCACAAAGAGACAGAGGACACTTGTCCTCTGGGCCAGGCCAAGGTGGAAAACACCAGAATGATCTTGGTTGGAGAGAGCCTCCAAAGGTGGTTGCAGAGAGAGTGAGAGTCATTATTTCTTCAAATAATTTCTTGATCCCTTGATTTTCCTCTGTCCTTTCTGGCACACCTATTATTCTGATATTTTTATCTTTGATATAATCCCAGAGGAAACTCAATCCATCCTCTTTTTTTTTGGAAATCATCATCTAATTTTTCTGGCTGGGTGTTTTCTGCTGGTTTTTCCTGCAAATCGCTGCTTTGTGCTTCTATTTTATCTAGTTTAGTGACTTTTATTCTGTTCTCCATTTCAGTTAATGTAGTCATTATCTCTCTCTGGTCTTTTGTAATGGTTTGAAAATCTTCTTTAGTGATTGCTATCCCTCTGTTGAAATTATCATTCAGTTTTTTAAGCATTTTTATCATTGTTGCTTTGAGCTCTGTTTCTGATGGGTCATCTGTCCCCACCTCTTTTATTTGAACACCCTTTATCTGGTTTCTCATTTTGGCAGCTTCTCTGGATTCTCACTGCTGCAGCTTTCTTGGTGTTTGCTGCTGATACTGGGTGGGCAGAGGTCTGTGGGGTGTTTGTGGCTTTGTTTTCTTCCTGTGGCTTTGGGGGTCCTGCAGGGAGTTTGGGAGTGATTGTGCCTTTTAGTTCTCAGTTTGCCACACACACAGGTTTCTGTTCTGTGGCTTGGGGTCAATCCTAAATGTTGGTCTTTCAGATTGTCCTGACTGTGGGCTAAGAAACTCATGCAGAGCCCTCTCTCTCCTTCTCCTTCCTGACTAGAGTGTTCATGGTGTGGTTTCTCACTGCCCAGTCACTCTCCCTCCTCTGGGAACCAGAGTGAAGTCTGGCCACTGTATTTTGCAGACCAGTCAAAGTGAGGTAGTTTTGGTTAACTCATGCTCCCACCTCTGGGCCCCCTCTTCCTCTGTCCCTCAGATAGAGTGAAGTCTGGACTGCTCTCCTGCCGCCTTCTTCCTCCTCCATCCCCCAGCAGTAGTTACAACTGGGGACCTGCGTGCAGCTGTGACTCCACTCTTTCTCTTTTATTTCTCTTTTGTTTAACCCTCTGCCTTCCTGCAGGTACTTTAGTGTGATAAGTGGGTTTCTTAGCTGTGATTTTATGTTGTATAGAGGGTCCTTGATTGAGGTATAGGTGCTTTAATAGTTGTAATATCCAGAGTTTTTCAGAGGTCCCTCTCATGCCACCATTTTGTTCATTATGTGTAAATTTTTACATGTGTGTATGTGTTTGTGTTTGTGTGTGTGTTTGTTTGTTGTCATCTGACCCTAAAGTTACCATGCATGTGCCAGGCATAGGTGTATATTTTGGTTTTTCCATTGGCTAGTTTGTTCTTCCTCCAGGTTCATTTAGGCTTTTTTATCAGGGGGTGCCGGGCAACTGTGACTGAACCAAGGGCATCTGGATCTTGGAGTAGACCAGGAGTGAGGAGCCTGCTAAAATACATGAAGGCCATGGGCTGGACAGGTGGTCTGTTTAGTTTTCAGTTTTTTGTTTTTTGTCTTTGCTTTCATTTTATTAGAAGGAATGCCAAAGGTTTTTCTGGGAGCCTAGTCACAGAGAAACAGATGATACTTGTCTTCCAAGCTCAGCCCTATAGTGGAAACACCAGAATGATCTTGATTAAAAGGAGCTGCCAACAACATGAATAGAACTAGAAGATATCATTCTAAGTGAAATAAGTCATACTGAGAAAGACAAATACCATATGATCTCATTTATATGTGGAATCTAAAGAACAAAATAAATAAACAATCAAAGTAGAACAAAAAAATTTTGGGACACAGATAATAGTTTAGTAGTTGCCAGAGGGAAAAGGTGGGTGGTAAGAAGGGAGAAGGATTCAAACATATGGCGATGGAAAAAGTAATGACTATAGGTGGTAAAAACACAATACAACCTGTAGATGAACGATACACCTGGAACCTATGTAATTTTGCTGACCAATGTCACTCCAATAAATTTAATTATAAAAAATGGGTTGCCAAAGATGGTTGCAGAGAGTAAGAGCTGGTGTGGTTGTGGGTGTTGGAGGGCCAGTCAACTCTGGGCTTGGCCTGGGTGGGACCAGGCTGCACTATGTCTGGGTTATCTTTTGGAATAGCAGGCCAGTGAATGGCTGTGGGCTGGAATAATGCCAGTATAGAAAAACCACCAAGTCCACAGGCCACTTGGTGTGTCCCAGACTGCAAAGATGATGTGCCCTGCAGAGTGTGGAAAGTTGTCTGTGCCACAGCAGGAAACACTCAAGTGGGCACAAGAACAGTGTTGGAGAAGGTGGTTGCAGAAGAAAAAGAAGCAGCAGGTATTTTGAGGGAGCTTTGCCTGGAGTGGCAGCTAAAAGGGGGAAAGCAAAAGCCTACTACTATGGCAGCCAGTAATTCAGAGCAGTCTCCCATCCAAGTCATAACAAATCCCAATTTTGCTTAGCTTCTGAGATCAAACTAGCTCAGGTATATTCAAGAATGTAGGACCCTAGATGCAGTTGCCTTCCACTGGGCACGCAAGAGCTCATGTTGTTCTGCTTAAAAGAAAAAACACAGTCAGGCCACACTATTGTGTGAATTGTGTATAAGCAATCATGTGTGCACACATGAAGGAGATGATGCATAATGTGCATGCATTTTCACGTGTGTGTATGTATTTATGTAAGTTTACCCTTATGTTCATCTGTTCTAAAGATACCAGGCATGTGCCACCACAGGTGTGTATCTCAGTTTTGCCATTGCCTGATTTGTGCTTCCTTCTGGTTTGTTTAAACGTTTTTATTATGGGTTGCAGGGCAACTTCAGCTGAGCCAAGAGCATCTAGCTCTAGGGGCAGACTAGAGACAAGGAGTCTGCCAGAATACATGAAGGCCTTACACCAGACAAGTATTCTGTTTACTTTTTTGGGTGGGGTGGGAAGATTAGGAAGCATGCCAAGAGTGTTTTGAGGAGCCCAGGTGCAAAGATACAGCTAAAGCTTGTCCTTGGGGCTCGGCTCTGTAATGGAAACACCAGAAAGATCTTGGTTAAAAAGAGCTGCCAAAGGCAATTGCAGAGAGTGAGAGCTGGCCTGGTAGTGGTTATGGGAGGGACAGGCAACTTGGGCCTGGCCCTGAGTGAGGGCAGACAGCACTGTGTCTGGGCTATCTTTTAGGGTATCAGGCTAGTGAATGGCTGTGAACTAGAAGAATGCAGGCATAAAAAGAATACTAGGAGGAAGGAAGCCTGGCCCGGCAGGCCTCTTAGTGTGTTTCAGGCTACAAAACTGAAGTGCCTGGCAGAGTGCAGAAAGTTCCCTCTACTACAGCAGGAACCTCTCAAGTGGACAGGAGGACAGTAATGGAGTGGGTGGTTGCAAAAGAATAAAAAGCAGCAGGCATTTTCAGGAAGCCTTGCCAGAAGCAATGGCTTTAAAAGGGTAAGGCAAAAGCCTATTTTAGCAGCCAGTATTCCAGGTCTCTCTTCCATCCAAGTGGTAATCAGGCCCAAATTTGCTTAGCTTATGAGATCAGATGAACTAGGGCATACTCAGGCACATAGGACCCTAAACACAGCTGTGTACTCAAGATCTCATGTTGATCTGCCCCCCCCAAAAAAAAGACATGGCAGCAGTAACCACTATTGTGTGAATTGTATGCAAGTGAGCATGTATGTATGTGTCATGAACATGATGTGTTCTGTGCATGCTTGTTCGTGTGAGTGTTTTCACGTGTATTTGTTTGTGTCTGTGTTCACTTGTGGTCATCTGTCCTAAATTTACCTCACATGTGTCCAGCACAGGTATATTTCTTGGTTTTTCCATAAGCAGATTTGTGCTTTGTCCAGGCTCATTTAGACTTATTTATCAGGAGATGTGGAGTAACTGCTGATGAACTGAGTGTGTCTGGCTCTTGGAGCAGGACAGGGGCTAGGAGCCTGCTGGAATACATGAAGGCCTTGAGCCAAGCAGGTTGTCAGTTTAGTTAGCTTTTTTATTTGGGGGGAGGGGGTTGGGAGAAGGCTGTTTGTTATTGTTGTTGTTTTTATTGGAAGGCACTCTAAGTGTGTATCTGAGAGCCCAGGTGCAGAGAGACAGACAAACTTGTCCTCTGGGCTCAGCCCTGTGGTAGGAAACAACAGAATGATTTTGGTTGGAGAGAGCTACAAAAGGTGGTTGCAGAGAAAGTGAGAGTAATTGTGGGTGTGGATGTGAAAAGGGCAGGTAACTCTGGACCTGGTCATGGGCGAGGCCAGGTAGCACTGGGTCTGGGCAATCTTTTGAGGTAGCAGGCCACTGACTGGCTTTTGTCTGGGAGAATGTCAGCATAAAAAGACATGAAGAGGGAGAGAGCTTGGGCCAGCAGGCCTTTTGGTATGTTTCAGGCTGCAAAGCTAAAGTGCCCAGCAGAGTGTGGAAAGTTGCCTGTGCCACAGTGGGGAACTCTCAAGTGATTGGGAGACAGTGTTGGAATGGGTAGATGCAGAGGAGAAAAGAGCAGCAAGTGTTTTCAGGGAGCATTGCTGGAAGTGACAGCAAAAAGAGAAAAAGACAAAATCCTACTACTATGGCAGCCTGTATTTTAGCACCATTTTTCATTCAATTCATAATGATGACAAACTCTGTTGAGAATCTGAGATCAGACAAGCCCAGGCATACTCAGACATATAGGACCTTACATTGGAGCCTGTCTAGGGGCACTTAAGAGCTCTGTTGGCACTTCTATTGTGTGAATTGTGTGACAGTGAACATGAATGCATGTGCAATGAAAATGATGCACATGTTTGCATTTTCACACGTATGTATGTGTTTGTGTGTGTGTGTCCTTTTGTGGTCATCTGTCCTAAAGTTTTCACAAATGCTCCAGGCACAAGTGTGTATCTAGGTTGTGGTTTTTGATTTTTTTTTTCCTTTGGCTGGTTTGTGCTTCCTCCTGGTTCAATTTGGCTTTCTTATTGGGGTGTGTGGGGCAACTGTGCCTGAACTGAGGGTGTCCAGCTCTCCAAGCAGACCAAAGATGAGGAGCCTACCAGAATACATGAAGGCCTTTGGCTGGGAGTGTGACCTGGTTTTATTTTTAGGATGGGGGGAACACCAAGCACGTTTCTGGGGACCAGGGCACAGAAAGACAGATGACACTTGTCCTCTGGGCTCTACTCTGTGGTCCAAAACAACAAAATGATTCTGGTTGGAGTGAGCCACCAAAGGTGATTTAAGAAAGAGAGCTAGATTGGGTGGGAGTGTGGGAAGGTCAGGTCACAACAGGCCTGAGCATCTTCAGGGCCAGGAATCACAGGGTCTGATTGATCTTTTGAAATTGCAGGACAGTGACTTTGCTGTGGCCTGAGAGAATGCCAGGGTAACAAAAAAATGTGGAGAGAGGGAGGTTGGACCAGCAAGCCTCTTGGTGTGTCCCAAGCTACAAAGCTGAAATACCCAACAGAGTGTGAAGTCTTCCATGCCACATCAGAAAACCCTCAAATGGGCATGAGAACAGTGTTGGAGTGGGTGGTTCCAGAAGAGAAAGAATAAGCAGAGAGTTTGAGGGACCCTCACAAGATGTGGTGGAAAAAAGAGGAAAAGACAAAAGCCTACTGCTATGGTAGCCAGTAATTTAGTGCTGTCTTTCATTAAATCATAACTAGTCAAACTTTGCTTAGTTTTTGAGAGCAGAGGGGCTTGGTCTTACTCAGACATCTAGGGCCCTAGATGCAAGTGCCTGCAGCTGGGCACTCAAGAGCTCATGTCAGCCTTCCTATTAGGAAAGATGCACAGTCTAGAACCCTTATTGTGAGAATCATGTGCAAGTGAACATGTATGCATACATGACATCAATGATGCACAACACATGTGTGTTTTCCTTTTTGTGTGAAACATTTATTTTATTTTTTATTGTTAAATTTATTGGGGTAACATTGGTTAGCAAAAATTACATGGGTTTCAGGTGTAAAATTCTACAACTCATCATCTGTGTGTTGTGTTATGTGTTCACCACCAGAATCAGTTCTTTTTCCATCACCATATATTTGATTCCTCCTTCTGCTCCTCACACTGCCTTTTGCCTTGCCCTCAGTAACAACTAAACTCTTGTGTCCATGAGTTTTTCTTTGTTGCTTTAAGTTTTATATTTCACATGTGAGTGAAGCCATATGGTTCATGGTTATTTTTGTGACTTGTTTTGTTTAGCACGATGATGTCAAGGCCCATCCATTTTTGTTGCAAATGGTAGTATTTCATCTTTTTTATAGCTGAGTAATATTCCATTGTGTATATGTACCACAGCTTCTTTAGCCAGTCATCTATCAAAGGACACTTTGGTTGTTTCCATAACTTGGCCACCATGAACAGCACTCTGATGAACATTGGGGTACATAAGTCTTTGCAGACTAAGTTTTTCAAATTTGAAGGGGTAGGTACCCAGAAGGGGGATTGTCAGGCCATGTAGTAACTTCATTCCCAATTTTCTGAGTAACTCCACTCCATAATGGTTATACCAATTTGCATTCCCACTAGTATGCAAGGGTTAGATTTTCTCCATAGCCTCTCCAGCACGTTATTCCTTGTCTGGTTGATAATAGCCATTCCAACAGGTGTGAGGTGGTATCTTATTGTGGTTTTGATTTTGATTTCCCTAATAGCGAATGAAGTTGAGCATTTTTTCATGTGTCTGTTGACCATTTGTATGTACTCAAGGGTGAAGTGACTGTTCAGGCCCTCTGCCCACTTTTTAATTAGATTGTTTGATTTGTTGTTGTTGAGTCATACAAGTTCTTTATGTATTTTAGATATTAGCCCTTTATCAGATGCATTGTTTAGAAATATTTTCTCCCATTCAGTTGGCTGTCTCTTTGCTTTGTTGATGGTTTCTTTTGCTGTGCAGAAGCTCTTTAGTTTGATATAGTCCCATTCATTTATTTTTGCTTTTACTTGCCTTGCCTTTGAGGTCAGGTTCAGGAAGTCCTCCTGAGCCCTAGGTTTATAAATTTAATACTAATATTTTCTTCCATACAGTTTATTTTTTCAGGTCTTATGTGGAGGTATTTAGCACACTTTGAATTAATTTTGGTATATGGTAACAGCTCAAAGTTCAGATTCATTTTTTTGCATGTGATTTTCCAATTTTTCCAGCACCATCAACGAAAGAGGCCTTCTTTTCCCTGTTGTATATTTTTTACTCCTTTATCAAATATTATTTGTCCATATATTTGTGGATTTATTTCTGGGGCTTTTATTCTGTTCCATTGGTCTGTGTGTCTGTTTTCCTGCCAATACCAAACTGTTTTGATTATTGACACTTTGTAGTATAAGTTTATATTGGGGAGTGTGATACCTCCAGCCTTATTCTTTTTATGTAGTATTGCTTTGGTGATTCAAGATCTTTTCTGGTTTTATACAAATCTGATTTTTTTTTTACCTATTTCATGAAAGAATGGCTGGGAGATTTTGATTAGAATCATGTTAAATCTGTATATTGCCTTGGGGAATATGATCATTTTAAGAACATTAAGTCTTCTGATCCATGAACACAAAACATCTCTCCATTTTGTTGTGTCTTAAATTTCTTTTAATAGTGTCATAGTTTTCAGTGTATAAGTCCATCATGTTCTTTGTTAACTCCCAGGTATATTTTGTTGTTGTTGTGATTGCAGAAGTTGTTGATTCTCTCATTTCTCTTTCTGAAATTTCATTGTTTGTATATAAAAATGCAATTAATTTTTATACATTGATTTTTGTATCCTGCAATTTTACTGTATTTATTTTTTGTTTCTAATAATTTTCAGGTGGAGTCCTTGGAATTTTCTATATAAAAGATTATATCACCTACAAATAGTGACAGTTTGACTTCTCTCCCATTTAAATATTTTTTATTTCTGTCTCTTTCCTGATTACTCTGGTTAGAACTTCCAATACTATATTAAATAACAGTGGCAACTTGGGAATCCCTGTCTTGTTCCTGATTTTAGGGGAATAGGCTTCAGTTTTTCCCCATTCAGTATGATATTAGCTGAGAGTTTGTCATATATGGCCTTTATTATGTTGAGGTATTTTCCTTTTGTATTCATTTTATTAAGTGTTCTGACCATAAATGGATGTTGTATCTTGTCAGATACTTTTTTCTGCATCAATTGATATGATCACATAGCTTTTATCTTTTATTGTGTTTATGGGGTATATCATATTAATTGATTTGTATGTGTTGAACCATTCTTGTTCTCCTAGGATGAATTCCACTTGATCAGAGTGTATAATCCTTTTGATGCATTGTTGTATTCTATTTGCTAGTATTTTATTTAGGATTTTTGCATCTGTGTTCATCAGAGACATTGGTCTCTACTGTGTGTGTGTGTGTGTGTGTGTGTGTGTGTGTGTGTTATCCTTACCAGAATTTTGTATTTGGGTAATGTTGGCTTCATAGAATAAGTTGGGAAGTATTGCCTCATGTTCAATTTTTTAGATGAGTCTGAAGAGGCATTAATAAATCTTTTTTGAATGCTCAGTAAAACTTATTTGTGAGACCATCTGGTCTGGGGATTTTGTCTTTGAAGAGGTTTTGGATTATTTTTTTATTTCTTTATTATTATTTGGTCTATTTATATTATCCAGTTCTTGATTCAGTCTAAGTAGACTATATATTTCTAGAAACTTCTCCATTTCTTCTAGGTTGCTAAATTTGGTGGCATAAAGTCCTTCATAATATTTTCTTATAATCCTTTGTATTTCTGTGGTATCAGTCATAATTTCTCCCCTTCCATTTCTAATTTTGATTATTTGTGTCTTTTCATTTTTTTTTTTAGCTTAGCCAGGGATTTGTCAACTTTATTGATCTTCTTTCAAAGAAGCAGCTCTTTGTTGCATTAATTTTTGTATTGTCTTTCTGTTCTCAATTTTATTTAGTTCTGCTCTAATTTGTATTATTTTTTCCTTCTGCTGACTTCTGTTTCTTTGTTTTTTCTTTTTGTAGTTCTTTAAGATGGTATTTAATTGTGACTTTTCTTGTTTCTTAAGATAGACCTGTAATGATATAAATTTCTCTCATCACTTCTTTCACTGCCTCCCAAAATTGTTGATACATTGTATTTTCATTGTCTTAGTTTCTATGTATTGATCTCTTCTTTTATTCCTTCCTTGATTTAGTCATTTTTAAATCACATGTTTAATTTCCATGTGTATGTAATTTTTTTCTGCTTTCTTCTTGCAGTTGATCTTCAATTTCAAAGCTTTGTGGTCTGAGAATACACTTGGTATAATTTCAATCTTCTTGAATTTGCTGAAGCTACATTTGTGTCCCATCATACGATCTATTCTTGATAATGTTCCTTGTGCACTAGAAAAGAAGGTATAGACTTGTGTTGTAAGATGGACTATCCTGTAAATATCAATGATGTCCAATTGCTGTAATGTATCATTTAAAGCTGATATTCACTTATTTATTTTCTGTTTGGGTGATCTGTTCATGGTTGTTAAGGGGGTGTTTAGGTCCCCTGCTATAATTGTGTTCCTTTCAGTTTCTCCTTTCTGTTCTGTTTATAGTTGCTTTGTAAATTTTGGTGCTTCCTGATTGGGGGCATTTTATCAATGCACGTCATTTCATTATGTTGTTATATTGTCCTGTTTATCATTATAAAATATCCATCTTTGTTTCTTGTTACCTCGTTTATCCTGAAGACTGTTTCATTAGATATCAGTATGGCAACTCCTGCTTTTCTTTGGGTGCCATTTGATTCAAGTATTGTTTTTCATCCTTTCACTCCGAATCTGCATTTGTCCTTTTGGCTGAGGTGTATGTCTTAAAGACAGCATATGGTTGGGTTTTGTTTTTCAATCCAGTCTGCTACTTTATGCCTTTTTATTGGTGAGTTCAGTTTATTTACATTTAGAGTGATGATTGATATATGAAGATTTCCTATGTCCATTACTTCCTCCCTTTCTATATTTTGTTGTCCCAACTCTTCCCCATTTATTTTTACTTTTTGTTTAGATGCAATAGCCTCCTTCAGTATTATATGAAATGCTGGCCTCATACTGGAGATTCCCTCAGCTTCTGTATGCTGAAAAGATCTTCATTCTTTTTTCATACTTAAAGGATAACTTAGCTAGATAAATTATTCTTGGCTTGTAGTAGCTCTCTTTTAATATTTTGATGAATAATTGATTCCATTCCCCACTGGCTTGTGGAGTTTCTGCTGAGAAGTCTGATGATAGGCTCATGGGCTTTCCTTTAGAGGTTTTACTTTTCTTTTCTGGCTTCCCTGAGAATTTTTTTTTGTCCTAGATTTCTGACATCCTCAGTATAATGTGCCTTGGAGAAGGTCTGCTAGAGTCCAGGTAGATAAGGGTCCTTTCTCTTATTGAATTTGGGGTTTCATATCTTTCCATAGGTTTGGAAAGTTCTCATGTACTATTTGAGTAAACTCTCTGTAGGATTCTGCTCTGCACCTTCTGCCATTCCTATTATTCTAATGTCCTTTTTAATGGAGTCATATAGTTCTTGTAGAGTTCTTTTAGTTCTTTTGACTCTGAAATCCTTCTCTTCTTCCTTCTGTATTGTTTCCATGTTCCAGTCATCAATATCACTAATTCTTTTCTCCATCTGTTTGACCCTGTTTCCTATGACAGTTAGTTCATTTCTCAGTTCTTTTCATTCATCATTTATGTTTAAATTTTCAATCTGGGTAGAGGAGGGCAAGATGGCAACCATGGAGAAGGTCCCTAAAACCTCTCTCAGAAAACACAATTAAACAGCCATCTGGGACCCAAGAAAGAAAATCCTGAGTAACACAGTGACAATGAGAAATACCTGCAATGCAAGAAAACAACTGAAGGTTAGAGAGAGTGAGTGGGAGAGAAGGGAGGGAGCAGATGTGGATCCCGACAGGACCCCATCACTGCTAACTAAAGGAACCAAAAAGAAATTAGGGAACAGCACAATACATGGGAGGGAGGAGGCCAAGAATCAAC
Organism: Lyroderma lyra; assembly: GCA_004026885.1. Taxonomy (NCBI): domain Eukaryota; kingdom Metazoa; phylum Chordata; class Mammalia; order Chiroptera; family Megadermatidae; genus Lyroderma; species Lyroderma lyra. Next base: position 27,327 of record PVJL010012235.1, read on the forward strand.
AAGAGTGAAAGCCAAAGTGGTGGAATGGTGGGAGACCATGAAAGAGCAGGACGTTAAAGCAGTGTGTTAAGGACAAAGCTTGGGAGTCAGCCTCTGAAACTCTTAAGTAACAAGAAAGCTGAATGAGGACTCTAAAATGCCACAAGATGAAATAAAGTCCCAGATACAACACCTCAGTTCTAGCACCTTTATGGCCTGCAACATGTGTGCATGTGTGGGGCTTCTCCATAGGGCCATGGCAGAGGCATGCCAACCACCCTCACACAGCCCATGATATCAGGACTGTGGCTTTAGACCTGTGGCTGGTGCACATACTGTGACCTTACTCGGCATTTTCACAAGGTCTGGGCATGGTACGTGAGTACCCAGCACACTCATGCACAACAGCAATCTCACAGGGCCTGCAGATTCTGCCTATGGAGCTCACACACCTGGGTCCCTTGCCCAGCAACCTCATGTGCACCTGGCAATCTCGCTCGGCCTACAAGTTTCCACCCACAGAACAGGTGCATCCAGCACCATCACCCAGATCGCTTGCACATACTCAGAGATCTTGCAGAACCTGCGGATTCTGGCCCATGTAAAGCACACACCAAGTGCCATCACAGGGCACTCTCTTGCAGCCTGCATCTCCAAGACCCTTCTGTGCATGCTCCCAGTGCCCTCACGTGGTGCATGCTTGCAGACTCAGCCCCAAGCTGATGCTGTGGAGATGAATCACTGGAACATGCCCTGGATAAAGCACTGAAGAGGGAAGAGAGGTAAATTTGACAGTGTTCACCTCACCCAGTGAGAACAACAGCCTTGGCCTAAATCCCATCAGTCTTTCTCATCTCCCCCAGCTTCCCCAGCAAACAACAAGAGGTGAAGCCACCCCAGAGAGCATATTGTTGGCCTCTCCCCTCTCCTACAGCCTCCCCCAATGAACTGCATAAGGTAGAGGAAAAGCACATCAATGTGCCCCACCTCCAAATGTGGCTGAAGACCAAAGATGAAGCTTAAACAGCTCCCATCTCTCCCAAAACTTACCCCCCACCCAGTACCACCTAGTGTCTGCTCTACAAGAAGACACCACAAAAATAGTAATCAGAGAAGGAAACAGAGCTCCTGGGATTTGCTGAATATAAAGCCCTTATACCAAATACGAAGTACACAGTAAACAATATGAGTACTTTAGAATTTAAAGCTGCTCAGAAAAAGATGAAAAACCTCCAAAAAGGGATCTCATAGGCCTAGACATTTCTCTCTCTTTTTTTTTAATGTGGGCAGTTCCCTGGTTGGGAATCAACCCCAGGCCACAGCGTTGACATTGCCAAAGCCTAAGCCACTACACCACCAGGGAACTCCCGACATTTCTAAACTAAGTGACAGAGATTATAAAGTAGCCATTCTGAAGGCTCTGAGAGAAATGAAAACATACTTGCAGAACACCATAGCTGAGATGAATGATCTCAGTAAGGAAATCCATGACTAAAGGAACAATTTAACAAAGAAATTCAAAACATAAGGAAGATCAAGATAGAAATTTGAGAGATAAATAATACAATAAAAGAAGTGGGAAATGAAATAACTGCTATAGGAAACAGGGCCAATCAGATGGAGAAAAGAAATAGTGATATTGAAGATCAGAACATGGAAACATCTCAGAAAGAAGAAGATAGGGAATATAGAACCAAAACGATTAGAAGAAATCTGCAAGAACTATCTGACTCCATAAGACAAAACAACATCATAATAGGATTGGAAGAAGGAGAAGAGAACTCTACAGAGAACATACTCAAAGAAATAGTAGACAAAAATTTTCCAAACCTATGGAAAGATCTGGAACCCAAAATTCAAGAAGAAAATAGGTTCTCCAGATATCGGGACCCTAGAAGATCTTCTCCAAGACATATGGTACTAAAGATGTCAAAAACTAAAGACAAATAGACAATTCTCAAGGCAGCCAGGGAAAAAAGAACTATCACCTTAAATGGAAAACCCAGTAGGTTGGCATCAGATTCTCAGCAGAAACTCTATAATCCAGGAGGAAATGGAACCAAATAGTCAGACCTTTAGAAAAGAGAAACTTCTAGCCAAGAATATATTATTCAGCAAAATTATCCTTCAGATACAAAGGAGGAATAAAGTCCTTCTCAGACTCACTGAAGCTGAAGGAATTTGCCAGCACAACACTGGCACTTCAAGAAATACTGAAAGAGGCTCTTTGACCTGAAACAAAACATCAGAATAAATGGAATAGAATTGAGGCAATAAGAAGGAAACAAAAATAAAACAAAACAACAAAAAGTAATGGCAGCAGAAAATGCTCACATATCTATTGTCATTCTAAATGTTAATGGATAAAACTCACCAATGAAAAGATACAAAATAGCAGACTGGATTACAAAACAAAACCCATCCATAAGCTATCTCCAAGAGACACACCACAGCCATAAGGACAAACACAGACTCAGAGTGAAAAAATGGGAAACAATACTCTAAGTAAATGGTAACCAGAGAAAAGCAGGGTTGCTATACTGATACCTGATTAAATAAACTTCAGGTTAAGAAAGGTAACAAGAGACAAAGATGGACATTACATAGTGATAAAAAGCATTACACAGCAACAAGACTTCACACTAATTAATATATATGTTCCCAATCAGGAAGTACCAAAATATACAAAGCAACTACTAACAAATCTAAAAGGAGAAGCTGACAAAAACACAATCATTGTGGGAGACTTAATCTGTCCCTTGACAGCCATAAACAGATCATCCAAACAGAAAATAAATAAGGAATATCAGCTCTAAATGACACAGTACAGCAATTGGACATAATTGACATTTACAGGACATTTTATCAAGCAAAAACAAACCATACCTTTTTTCCTAGTGCACATGGAACATTCTCAAAGACACACCACATCCTGGGACACATAAGTAGCCTCAGCAAATTCAAGAAGATCGACATCATACCAAATGTATTCTCAGACCACAAAGTTTTGAAATTGGAAATCAACTGTAAAAGGAAAGCAGAAAAAAACCACATATACATGGAGATTAAACAGCTTATTAAAAAATGACTGGATAAAAGTACAAATAAAAGAAGAGATTAAAAATATATAGAAATTAATGACAATGAAAATACAACATATCCAAAGTATTGGAACACAATAAAAGCAGTAATAAGATAGAAATTTATATCATTACAGGCCTATATTAAGAAGCAAGAAGAAAAATCAGAAGTAAACACTTTAGCATCCCATCTTAAAGAACTAGAAAAAGAAGAGCAGAAAAAACCCAAATTAAATCATCAGAAGAAAAGAAATAATAAAATTTAAAGCAGGGCTAAACCAATTTGTGAACAGAAGGGCAATAGAAAAAATTAATGCTACAAAGAGCTGGTTCTTTGAGAAAGTCAACAAAATTGACAAACCCCTGGCTAGAATAATCAAAAGTTTAAAGAAAAGGACACAAATATCCAAAATTTAAAATGAAAGGGTAAAAATTCCCACTGATAACACAGAAATACAAAAGATTATAAGAAAATATTATGAAGAGCTTTGTGTCAGTAAATTTAACAACTTAGAAGAAATGGGCAACTTTCTAGAAACTTATAGCCTACCTAGACTGAACCAAGAGGAATTGGATAACGTAAATAGACTAATAAATAATAAAGAAAATAAAATGACTATCCATAATATCCCTAGAGGCAAAGTCCCAGACCAGATGGTCTGACCAACGAGTTCTAGCCAAGCATTCAAAGAAGAATTAATACTTATTCTTCTCAGACTCTTCCAAAAAATTGAAGAGGAAGTAATACTTCCTAACTCATTCCATGAAGCTAATATTACCCTAATACCAAAGCCTGGAAAACTATAGACCAATATACCTGATGAACACAGATGCAAAAATCCCAAACAAAATATTAGCAATAGAAAACAACAATGCATCAAAAAGATTATACATCATGATCGAGTGAGATTCATCCCAGGAGCACAAGGATGGTTCAACATACAAAAATCAATCAATGTGATACACCACGTAAACAAAATAAATGTTAAAGACCATATGGTCATATCAATTGATGCAGAAAGAGCATTCAGCAAAATACAACATCCATTTATGATCAAAACACTGAATAAAATAGGTATAGAAAAAAAGTATTTCAACATATTAAAGGCCATATATGACAAAACCTCAGCTAACATCATACTGATGGGGAAAAGTTGAAGCCTATTTTCCTAAAGCAAAAACAAGACAGGGATGCCCCCTGTCACCACGGTTATTCAATATAGTACTGGAAGTTCTAACCACAGCAATCAGGCAAGAGAAAGGAACAGAAGGTATCCAAAATGGGAAAGAAGAGGTCAAATTGTCACTATTTGCAGATGTCATGATCCTTTATATAGAAAATTCCAAAGACTCCACCAAGAAACTATTAGAAACAATAAATGAATACAGTAAAGTCATAGGAAACAAAATCAATGTACAAAAACAACAGCATTTCTATATACAAACAACAAATCTTCAAAAAAATAAATGAGGGAGTCAATTCCTTTTGCTATTACAACAAAAAGAATGAAATGCCTGTGAATTAACTTAACAAAGAACATGACAGACTTATACATGGAAAACTATAAGACACTTTTGAAAGAAATCAAAGCAGACACAAAGAAATGGAAAGATCTTCCCTATTCATGGACAGGAAAACTTAAAATTGTTAAAAATGATCATTTTACCCTAAGCAATCTACAGATTTAATGCAATGCCTATCAAAATCCCACAATCATACTTTCACAAAATACATAAAAGAATTATCAGATTTATTTGGAACCATAAAAGACCTCAAATTGCTAAAGCAATGCTACATAAAAAGAATAAGGCTGGTGGTATCACACTCCCTGACTTCAATTTATATTACAAAGCATCGATAATCAAAACAGATTGGTGTTAGCAGAAAAACAGACACATAGACCAATAAAACAGAACTGAAAACCCAGAAATAAATCCACAAATTTATGGACAAATAATTTTTTATAAAGGAGCAAAAAATATGCAAAGGGGAAAGACAGCCTCTTCAGTAGGTGGTGCTGGGAAAGCTGGAAAAACATATGCAAAAGAATGAATATGAGCTGTGAACTCTCACCATATACAAAAATTAACTCAAAATGGATTAAAGACCTTCATATAATACCTGAAACAATAAACTGTATAGAAGAAAACATAGGTACTAAACTTATAGACCTAGGGCAAGACTTTATGAACCTGACATCAAAGGCAACAGAAGTAAAAGCAAAAATAAATGAATGGGACTATATCAAACTAAAAAGCTTCTGCACAGCAAAAGAAACCATCGACAAAGCAAAGAGACAGCCAACTGAATGGGAGAAAATATTTGCAAACAACGCATCACATAAGAGTCTAATATATAAAATATATAAAGAACTAATACGACTTAACAAAAAGCAAACAACCCAATTAAAAAGTGGACAGAAGAACTTAACAGACACTTCTCCCATGAAGAAACACAAATGGCCAGCAGACATGTGAAAAAATGCTCACTCTCATTAGCTATCAGGGAAATTCAAGTCAAAACCACAATGAGATACCACCTCATACCTTTTAGAATGACTATTATCAACAAGACAAGGAATAACAAGTGCTGGAGAGGATGTGGGGAAAAAGGAACTCTCGCACACTGCTGGTGGGAATGCAAACTGGTACAACCACTGCGGAAGACAGTGTGAAGGTTCCTCAGAAAATTGGGAATGGAGTTACCTTTTGACCCAGCAATCCCACTTCTGGGTATCTACCCAAAAAGCTTGAAAACCTTAGTCCGCAAAGACTTATGTACCCCAATGTTCATTGCAGTGCTGTTCACAGTGGCCAAAACATGGAAACAACCAAAGTGCCCTGTGACAGATGACTGGATAAAGAAGCTGTGGTATGTATACACAATGGACTATTACTCAGCTATAAGAAAAGATGAAATAGTGCCATTTACAACTGAATGGATGGACCTAGGGATCATTATGCTAAGTGAAATAAACCAGACAGAAAAAAACAAAAACTATGTGACTTCGCTCATACGTGGAATATAAAACTGAAAGCAATAAAGAAAAAACAAACAAACAGAAAACCCACGGATATAATAAATAGTTCAATGTTTATTTGGGGATGAGTGGGGAGGGATTGAGAGAAGGGGGAGGCAGTGGTAGAGGAGGGAGAAGGAGCTAAATCTATGGTGATGGAAAGAGAACTCTCCTATCTCTGGGAGATTTCCTACATGATGGGTTCCCTTTCTTTTGATGCAGTCATCTTGGTCTCGATGTGCCTTCTCTCTTGGAAAACATGGTAAGTACTGTGTGCTATGCCTCTGAGTTCAGTGCAGGAAAAAGCTGCTGTGCTTGTGCTTTGGAGTATTTCTGAGCCCTACTGCTGGTTATTGCAAGTGCTTTGTTTTTTGAAAGGGCTTTGGTTTGTTTGCCTTTTGTTGTTTTTGTTGTTCAGCTGGCTGTAAAGCAGATACTAAGTGAAGTGAAGGGGGCTGAGCTTTGGAAGAGACTTAGGGGAAGCAGCCAGGCTCAGTGTCTGGTTTCTGTCTTAGGGTGGTGGGTGGGATGGTCTATGGCCGCTTGTTTCCTGTGGTAGCTCCCCTGGTTGCTGACTCTGCTACAACACTACTTTGTTCATCAGGGATGACTGGGTGAGACAGGTTTCGGATAAGCCAGGAGTGGGCTGTGATCAAGTCAGTCACACGCCAAGCTCACACTGCCAGTTAAGCCTTTCTTCTTTCTTCTGAGCCTGCCTTTCACCCAGGACTATGTTTTATTCTTATCAGTGTTTCCAAGGCAGCTGGCTTTCAGTTTTAAATTCACCCACAGCCGATTTGTCATTGTTGCACCATGTTACAGCTGGGACCCTAATCCCAGGGCAGCTCAGATGCTTAGTTCAGCCTCTAACCTGCCCTGGGGTATCGTGCTCTTGTTGGGACCCTAATGTGCTGCCACTCAATTGGGGTTTCAGCTCACCCACTGTCTCACAGGGTTTCAACCACACCCGCCTCAACTCTTATCACCACTCAGCCTCCAAATCACCTGGGATCATGTTGCTCTTCAGCCAGTGTCCCCTGACTCCCTCCTCATTTCTACTGCTAGCTCTAGCTCACATGTTGTGACCCTGCCTCTGCTCTGCTTCTTTTCTCCTCTCCCATTAGCTCCCTTTTCTCTAACCTTCAGGTGTTTTTTTGTGATGCATGGATCTCTCAGCTGGGCTATGCCACTCATGGTTTTCCCCATTGGATCCCAGTTGTTCAATTATATTTTCCAAGAGAGGTTTCAAGCATTTCCTCTCTTGCCATTGCCATAGGTCCCTTCCACATATGTATTTTCACTTGTGTGTATGTGTTTCTGTATGTGTCCATTTGTGGTCTTCTGTCCTAAACTTACCACATATGCACCAGGCACAAATGTGTATATCAATTTTTTCCTTGTGCGTCCTCCTGTTTTTTTAGGCCTTTTTAACCATGGGATGCCTGGCACCTGTGGTGAAACTGAGGGTGTCTGGCTCTTGGAGCAGACCAGAGGACTGCCTTGGACTGGGTGGGTAGTCTGTTTGGGTTTTTGTTTTGTTTTGTTTTGTTTTAATTGGAAGGTACACCAAGAATGTTTCTGGGGACCCAAATGTAGAGAGAAAGATGACACTTGTCCTCAGGGATCACCTCTGCAATAAACATAACAGAATACTCTTGGTGAAAAAAGAGCTATCAGGAGCTATAATCAAGATGGTGGCATCAGAAGATGTCTCTGAATCCTCTCCTGGAAATTACAAACTGAACAGCCAAACTCCAACAAGGGAATCCCCAAGTGACACAGCCTCAGCTAAGAGATCCACCCACTGCAAGAAAACACCTAAAGATCAGAGAAAGGGAAGTGAACAGAAGAAAAGGAGAAGGAGCAATGCAGAAGAGGGAATGTGAAAGCCCAGGGCTGGCAGAAGGATTGTGAAGGGGGCTGGGGAAAACTGGCTGAAGCACAGCACAATCCCAGATGGAAGGAGGAGTGGACAGTGGAAGCCCCGTGTGGGGACAAGATAAAGTGGTGCCCATCCCCCAGCTCTGGTGTGTTCCTGATGTAAGCCTGAGCTTACTCTGTGGTCCCCTTCCCTCCAGCTTTGATGTGCTCCTGATGGAGGGTGAGCTTGCTTGGTGGTACACAGCTGCCTGAACTTCTGCGTACTCCTGAAAGAGGGCCAAGCTGTTATTGCAGTGCATGTCACAAACAGCTGGGCACTCCCCTGATGTAGAAGAAGGCTTATGATGCAGAGTGTGCCTGTCCCAGACCTGAGTGCTTCTGACAGAAGTAGAGGCCTGTTTTGTAGCTGACCCAGCACCCAGGGTAATGAGCAACCTTAGGGCAAACAGCAATGATGAATTGCACTGCCCCCACCATTAGACAAAAACTGTAAACATAGAGCTTGACTGCTTCCCCTTGTCTTCCACCAAAAAGCCATTACCCTGTGCCGCAAACAAGCCTGGAGCCCTCCCCATCAAACTCCACCCCCAAGAAAACCAGCATGGAGGCTCCAGGAAACTGTAAAACAAAGGCACAGCAGCCTCTGTCTGCACAGATCTCAGAGCAGAGAATATTGCCCACCACATTTTCCTGAAGAAGAAGCGCAATGAAACCAAGGCAACTGAATCAAAGAAAAGAAGCTCACCCTTCAGGAAAGCTCCAAGAGTGAGAAACTCTAACAACCAAGATAACTGCAGCAAAACCAACTGGAAAGTGAAAGAAAGACCTCTTCATATCTGCTAGGGTAAAAAAGCTTTTATGCTGAGGAAGAGAAACACATCAACTACAACAGACTTTCTCAAGAACAAAGCATCTGAGAGAGGAAATAGAAAATCTTCAAGAAAGAAAACTATAGATTTGGAAATATATGATCTAAGTGACACAGAAATCAAGACCGCACTTCTAAAAATACTCAGAGAGCTGAGGGAATGCTGGCTGAGTACTCAGACCCAGATAAATGATCTCAGGAGGAAAAAATTCTGAACAAAAGGAACATTTTAACAAAGAAATTTAAACTATAAAGAGAATCAAATAGAAATTCAAGAGATAAACAATGCATTAAAAGAAATAAAACATGAATGAAGTAGCATAGGAAGTAAGGCCAACTAGATGGAGGAAAGAGCTAATGACATCAAAGATAGAAACAGAAATTGAAGAAAAAAAAAGATTTGAGAACAACAACAACAATGACAATGACTATATATATATATATATATCTCCACAAGAAATATCTGATTCAATTAGAAAGAACAACATTAGAATGATAGGAATACCAAAAGAAACAGAACAATATTCTAATGAGAGCTGAAGAAACAAAATAGTAGATGAGAACTCTCCAACCCTATTCAGAGAACTGAAACCCCAAATTCAAGAAGAAAACAAAAGCACTATACCTGAATCTCACCAGACTTTCTCCAAGGCATATTATACTGAAAATGTCAAAAATCAAAGACAAAGAAAGAATTCTGAAGGCAGCCAGGGGAAAAAAATTATAATCTTCAAACGAAAGCCAATCAGGCTGCCATCAGACTTCTCAGCAAAAACTCTTCAAAAGAGGAGAGAGTGGAATTATATATTCAAAATATTAAAAGAGAGAAACTACCAGGCAAGAATAATCTATCCAGTAAAGTTATCCTTTAGATATGAAGGAGGAATAAAGACCTTTTCAGATATATAGAAGCTGAGGAAATTCACTAACACAAGCCTGGCTCTCCAGGAAATATTGAAGGAAAATTAAAAGTCTTAAAAAACGGCAAAAATTTGGGACAACAAACCATAAAAAGTGAAAAAATAAGGGTTTAAATTCCCAAAAGAGGGAAGAAGGCAACATGGTGACTGGAGAGGAGGTCCCTAATGCTTCTCCCAGAAAACACAATTGGACGGCCATCCAGGAGCCAAGAAAGAGGACCCTGAGTGACAAAACGGCTGTTGAGAAATCCACAAATGGCAAGTAAACACCTGAAGGTTAGAGAAAAGGGGGCGAGTAGGGAAGAGGGAAGGGAGCAGAGACAGACCACAACAGGACACGATCCCTGCTGACTATTCTGAGCAGCGCAGTTTGTAGGAGGGGAGAGACAGGGGAGCTGGGGACAAAGTTTGGGAACCAGCCTCTGGAACTTTTCAGTGGTAGAAGGGCTGAGCGAGGACTCTGAACTGCAAAGATGACACCCCAGCTCTAAGCGCCCTGGAGACCTACAAAAGGCTGTAGATCCTGTTCCCAGCCCGCAGCAAAGGGGACCCTGCTGTCTCAGTCCAGGCCCACAGCTTTGGACTTATGGAGCATGCACTTCCTCGTGCACGCCAGGGTTCTGAAAGCAGTGTGAGCCCATAGACTGCCAGATGCTGAATCAGGACTAGGAAGAAAGACTGATTTGATAGCATTCACCCTAGCCAGGAGAAACAAGCCTCGAAACAGCTTCCCCAGCAAAGGGCAGAAGGCAGAGCCGCCTTTGGAAAGTCTTTTGTTGGTCTCTCCCCAGGATATATGCGCATAGCCTCCAAACGCAGTAGGAGATCAGAAACAAGAAACAAACAGTCCCCTTTCCCCCAAAACTTGAACCCCAGTGCCACCAAGTATCTGCCCGACAGCAAGACACCACAAGAGCAATAATTTGGGCACTGAACATAAAGGCCTCGTGTCAAAGAGGAAGAACCCAGCGGACGGGATGAATTCCTTAAAAACTAAAACTCCTCAGAAAGAACATGAAATTTACCCAGAAGACAGCTTGTTACAACTGGAAGGGTCTCATTTAAGTGACAGAGAATTTAAAGCAGCCATTCTAAAGGCTGTGAGAGAAATGAAAACCTATTGGCAGAACACCATAGCTGAGATAAATAATATAAAAAAGGATATAAACGACATAAAAAAGGAACTCTGTGAACAAAAAGAACAATTTAACAAAGAAATTCAAAACATAAGAAAGATTGAGACAGAAATA
>PVJL010012236.1:0-38308 GCA_004026885.1 Lyroderma lyra
GGGGGGGGGGGAGGGGCAGCAAAATTATGAACAATAAAATGGCAATAAGTACACATCAACGATTATCTCCAATTTAAATGGATTAAAAGCTTCAATCAAAAGACATGCACTGAGTGGAGTGTCAGAGGAAGACAGATGCAAGGTGACTTTGCTTATAGGTGAAATCCAAAGAAGAAAATAAACAAGAGGAACAGAAGAGATTCATAAATACAGAAAATAATTGGTGTGTTGCCAGATGGGAGGAAAGTTGGGGGAGTTGGGGGGGGGAAATAAGGGGAAGAGACTGGGGCGTTCAGTTTGGTGGTTTCAAAGTAATAGTTACGGGCATGTGGGTTGTAACATAATCCATAATGTTGCAGTAACTCTGGGTGGTGTCAAATGGGTACTAGATTTTGGGGGGTGATGGTAGGAGGGTGGGAGGCGTGGGTGAAAAGGTAAAGAAACAAAATACAAATTCATAGTCACAAGGATGTAAAGTGCAGCATAGGGCATTCAGTCAATAACACTGTAATAACTATATAGGGTGTCAGGTGGAAACCAGATGTATCGGAATAAGGATTTGTAAGTTATATGAATGTCTCATCACTGTGCTGTGCGCCTGAAGCCAATATAATCTGGTATGTCAAATGTAATTGAACAATAAAAATGAGAAAAATACTTAAAATATTTTCCATTTTAACTTCTAATATGCTAAATACTGATAGGTATAATCCACATAAACAGAAGTTCCTTGTGGTTTTCAATACTACTGAAAGTGTTAAGGAGTCCTGAGAGTAACAAGTTTGAAAACCACTGGTATAGATTAAACAGATTTATAAAGGAACTTGGAGAGGTTGCACTAATGGCCTCAGTTCTGCACGCCTCCTTTAGCTAGCCATTTGCCTTGCAACCTGACAGTGTTCTCTTTTCTGGGTGGAGCTGAATTCTCCTCTCCTTGTTTCTGTATCTGACCAGGTGACTTCACTTGGAGAATGAAAAGCTAGCTTGTAAAATGGAATCAGAGGCTTTAGAAAAGCACAGATGCAATTGAACACATGCTCTTGCAAGTCTGTTATTGAAGTAGAACCTGCTCGGGTGGGCCACAGGTTAGAGGGAAAGGGTGAGAGAGTACAGGCTAAAGCAGGGCCAAACTAAGGCCAGCCTTGAAGAGCTCACCTGCAGCCAAATTTCAGAAGACGACGTGAGGTTAGCGGAGATCAATCAAAAATACAGTCACTGAGTTTGGCCGTGGATTGTTATACTGTAGTAATAACTAAAACAGTGAGATATAGTGAACAAAAACAAGTAATACTATTTATATCTTGAGTTAGAAGGACATAAGAGGAAGATGATACAATAATAATTTGAAAATCACAAGGCAATTAGAAAATTTGAACACTAATTGCTTATTTAATGAAGTTAATAATAATTATTATTTTCCCAGTTGTGAGAAAATGTGTTTATTAAAGAAGATTTCTTCTCTTTTACATAGACTGTCTCTAATAATATGGGCGCAATGGTGGAGGCGGGAGAAACCAGCAGAGGAAAGTATACACATGAGTTAATAACCACTAAACTGACTGTGACACATGGAGGTCCAATATATTATTTTTTCTGCCTTTGAATATCTTTAGAAGTTCTACAATGAACATGTAAAACAAAATCCATAATAGAATGATATGAATGGTCAAGAGGTATTTTTGTCATGGTGTTAAAACACTACACATATATTAGCTACAGAAGTAATGAAACAAATAGTGCACAAGGGTCGAAGGACCCAAACTCTAGTATGATAAGCATTCTGAGAAATGTACACTGAGTCAAATATAAGCTTTAAAATCTGCAACTTATGCAATTTTTTACTACTTTAGTCACTTAGTGGCTTTGTGACCGAGCTTTCTGAATCACAGTGAACTATTTGTGATATAAGGCATATTTTACAAATCAATATGTGGATAAAGTGAAATAATAAAAATAATGCAACCAGTAAATTATACGACAGGGCACATTTATGCAAAAACTGGAACTATTACTACTATTATTGGACTGTCCTATAATGTCTATAATGTACACAAGAAGTTCAGCTTTTTATAATAAATTCACTAAAACCATTATAGATTTTATCTGTATTATTGTTTATAGTATCTGATAACAAAGCTCACTGCGTTTAAAATTTAATTTGTGTAAAATATGTACAAGCATATCTCTGATTTTTAGATTATATTAATAGCTAAAATCCTAATAGGCTCAATGTATGCTGATAAAAGTTCTTGGAGAGTGGCAATACCTTCTTTTTAAATGCCTTCACTATTCACACCCCTGATTTGTAAACATTTGTTTTTAGGATTATGGAGTTTTCCCCCTGGAAACAAAAATGTCAATTACCTTTTCCAATTTCTGAAAGTCAGAAAACCAAACATTCACCAAGAACTTCCAGTAGAAAAAAAAATATTCAAAAAAAATTTTTTTTGACACTGAAGTGTTTTAAAAGCACTTCAAGGTGCTTTATAGACAGTCTCAGTCTACAAGTGTTTACTTTAGACACAACTAGAGAAGTTCAAATAATAAATGCCTAACTCTGAATATTTTGTACTTATGAAATAAGAGGGTGTAAACGTGTTTTTTGTTAACTTCCATGATTAAAGCAAGGATTTGAGAGACAGAAAGTAAAAAAGAATATCTTTAAAGTGCCACTCTATATCTCCTTGTCAATCACTGTGTAATATAGTAACATGGATTTGCTAGAATATTTAAGAATAATCAGTTCTACTACAAGGAATAATAGAAATGAACAAGAGGAAAACAATAAAGAGAAAAAATGAAAATAGGTATAGACAGTAAGCAAATAGCTTGTAAGACACAGGTGAACCTTCTAAGACGTGTTAGTACAGATACAGAAAGTAATATCTAAGATAAATTAGAGATGGAGTGAATATATGTGAATGAAACTGAGGTGTAAATGAGGTGATTAATTAATATTAATTATACATGGGAATGGACAAATAAGTCTTAAATATTCATAAGGGACATTTTATGTCACTTCCATATTGACAACTATGACATCCCTAAATTAGCCATCAATAGTGACATCCACTCTGGCCCATATGTCTCCTGTCCAGAGCACAGCAATAACATCATAGCTGTTCAGCAGGCATTCTGCAAATTACAGTTGTAGCCAGATGCACTTGCCTCTGCGTCTCTTCTACTGAACAAGCATGGCTTAGTTTTATTGATCTACAGCCACTAAGGCTTCTCATTGACCATGAACTTGGATGCTCAAAATCACAGTATTAGTGGGAAAGGCAGATGCAGCAGAGAGAAACAAGACATGTGTACATTGTTCACTACACAATTCAGGAAATACGGTTCTTCCATCCTACTCGCACCCTTTCCTAAACATGTTAACTTACCCATCTCACTCCCCTCGCTTCTTACTCTGCTTTAAATACACAGGTTCAATAAACAATACGATTCAAATTATTGGTCTATGATTCTTTCTATTCTAGAACATGGTTATCATTAGACAAATAACCCTCCTTTCTATGAGCTGGTAATCTATACCAAATCTTTCATTAAAAAAATCATAAGTATGTATGATTATAATTTTGTAATAAAATCATAACTCAAGTCTGGGCATTACTTCTTCCTGACCCTATATATTATAATTAAGTATGTTTATGTTACATACAAAAACATTAGTGTGTATACATATACAAAATAATAAAAATATTTTTAGAAAAGCATATTATAATTAAATCAGGTATGTGCTATTTTTATCACATTTTCTCTGTTGAAAATTAGAGTTGAAATTTTTATTTTCAAACCAATAAAATTTGAAGTTCAATTCTACGTTCCTGTTTACTTTTTTTTGCTAATTGCTTTTTCAAATAACACAAGACAGGTCTATGTTAATATTATATAATATATATTTATAAAATTCTATAAAGTGTTACATATTTAATTAATACATTATTTACTAAATTACCATTAACCAACCTGATCACTTTATTCAGAAGTCCAGGGTCAGTATGACTCCTTAAGCAATGATGTCATGGAGCAACAGTGGTTTTTTACCTCATTTGTGTGCCACGACAAATCATAAGCAACCACATCATGTTGCATTGTATTCCTTCCAGATTATCTGACAGCTTGGTGAACAGGCATTAACACACTTCTATTTACATCTGTTTGGTGGATAATCAAACTTAATTTTTACATGTGAAAATCTTCTCTGACTTGTAATGAAATATTTAGTCAGTACATTTATATCATTCCTATACAGCCTGAGTTACATTTCTTACACTGTATGTTATACCCTGTATAATGTTAAATTCGATAAGTTTTTGAATTCACTATAGCATTTCATTAATATGGCAGGATAATACTCACGGCATGTAGAGCTTCACAAAAGTTTTTAGATAATTTACTGCTAAATACAATTTTCCTGACATAATTTAGAAAAAAATTATTTTCACTACTGTAGGTGACTCATGAATATTTAAAATACTAGCACTAACACAAATAAATGAAAGGCATAAACAAATTTTATTTTAGCCAAGAGCTCATACTATTCTTGCACACTCATTGTCATGATTTATTTTGACTGCATCTCATATAGTGGAAAGCTTGTAATAAGTATTTTAAAAGATCCAATATCAGGAAACAAGATGTAGAAGAAAAACAATGTGATTCAGATACATCTGAAATTAAATAAACAGTCTCTGTAAAGGCAACAGTTAACCATGTTAAACCAGCAAAGCAATTTCATAGATGAAATCATATATTTACCCAGCAAAATATCATTTTTGTAGTAAAGATAAAAGTTGGTGTATTATTTTTATTATTTATCTGAGATAGACTTTGAGAAAACAGAATGATGTGCACATTTTATCACCTGAAGTGTCTGTCAAATGCCTTTTTAAATGTCCCCAAAACAATTATTTTTGGACAAAATTACTTTACATGTTTTTTATCATTTTTAATAGAATGTTCTTGTTTTTGTTTTTAAGCAGATATGAGAAGTGGTGAAGCTTTTAAGATCAGCTTTCATTGTAGATATTTGATCCAGTTCATTTCTAAATATCTCATGAACTAATTCATCTTTGTTAATTAAAATCCAAGTCTTTCACATATTAGTTGAAATGTATTTTTCATATCCTCTTCATGTAAAGATCTCCAACTCTGTGTGTGTGATTACAGTTTATTATATCAGAGAGGACAAAGAAGTCACTTTATATAAGTTAATATTAAATCAGAATGATTGCTACTTGGAATAGATCAAATACAGAAACTTGGAAACACTCCATGGAAGAATCTTCACTAGTGAATGTAAAATTAATGGAATCTTAAAGAGATGGGATTATTTTCAGATTAAAGAAATCCTAGATTATTGAATAAGGGCTAAGAAATAGATTACAATCTGCACTTATTGAGGACCAGTTGTATTTCATATGTTGTGTTGAATGAATTTGAATTGTTTATCCCACTTAATATTCACAACACTGTGAAACTGTTTTTATTATGTGAACTATTAATAGTAGCATGGTGTGAATTTGGCTTATTTTTTGAGAAGGGGGTTTGAAGATTCATGACCTCACTTTCTTGATACTATTTTCTTTACCCATTTCTTGATCCTTCCTATTGATTCTATGAATCACTTATTTTAATTTAAATAATCCCTTTTAGTTTAAATCACCAAAGTTTGAATCGTTTGCTTAAAAATAAAATTCTTACTGATAAACTCTCAGTAACCAATTGAAGCTGATTTTACTCATATAATCTTTCTTGCATCATTTTTTCATTTTTAATGTCACCATCAACCTTTTTTATACACTCATTGGTGGCTATTTGCAGTGGCCTCCTAACTGGTTTCCATACTGATTAATATCTGAGTTACATCCATCACATTCATGACAGAGAAAACTGATGTATCCCTTTGATTCCCATGCTCGGACTATGATATTTATCCATTGCTTACCAAAAACAAGAAGAAAGTATGAGACACATATTAACATTTAACATCCATTATTATCTTTATTTCTTTCTAAGAATATTTTCTTCTACACAGAATATATTTTATCACTACCACCTCTGAATTTTTTCTAATGTGATTCCTTCTCTAAATGACTTTCAACACATTATGTAAACATTCATATCATTTCTCAGGGCCTCACATAAGTAATATGTATTCCATAACTTGTTTCCTGATTAAAAGTTCATGACGAAATTTGCATTCATTTATTTTATGCCATTTCACTCCAAGTGTGCACCGTGAATCAGAGTCAGCTCACTCTCTGCTGTTTTCCGGCACACAGTGAGTGTTAACATTGACAACACTTAGAAACTTTCATAGAAACTTGATATTTTTATTATAGCCAAGCATGGAATCAGAGGATTTTCTTATTGACTATATGATGTCACGTGGGATGTGAGCTGATTTCTTGTCAGTGCACAGAACCACCTTCTAGCATGTGATGTTTTTATGTTAAATTGTCTACACTGACTTAAAATTGAAAGATGTAAGTAACTTGTTTGTTTAACCTTAACATTTATAAACATTTCATTATATTTATTTTTGGTTTTCAGTTTGTATTTTAACTTTATAAGCTAAGTTAGGGAAGCAAATAGTATTATTTGTTTTTAGCCTAAATTTATTAATGGTGAAAAGGCTTCTCTGGAGTTTTTGTCAAGAAAAGACACAGCTCTTATGAATGTAGTAGAATAACAATGGAAATGATTCCAAGGAAATAAAGACCAAAGTTATTCGTACTAGTTTTAATTGGAAGTATTATTCCTCATATGACTAAGTCTTGGTTTTATAACTATAATTGAGAGCGAAATGCTAAAACAATGCTATTTGCAAGATGTACTGGCTGACCTTGCATTGGAATCATAAAATTGTGCATTGGAATCATAAAATTTGAAGCAGTATTGATAAACAAAATATACAAATAGACAAAACAAAAAGAATTACTTGAAAAAATAAGTGCTGATTATAAAATTTGTTAGAAGCAGTTCTTTATTGTTTAACATGTAATTATTAATGCTTTATAATTTTCTTATACAGTAACCATTGTGTTCACTAAGACTGAATATGTACATGGTTGCTGAGATATTAGTAAGAGACAATATCAGAGAAACAGTCCTGGAAATGTTGGGTGATTACCCTCAAGCAAAAGGGTAATTCAAATCCTACTTTCCAATCACACTGCAGCTCGGTCTATTCAGGAGCTGTCTAAAAATATGACAGGCCAACACAAAGAACAAATAAAATTAACTTTTAGAAGTACTTTTAATTCCTATTTGATAATGTCATAGCTATTGCTAATTTAGTAACTGTGATTTAAACATGATGATTCTTAGAAAGAAAAAATTATTTTGCCCCAATTTAATTTCAACAAACACAACTCCCTCTGATCATTACAATGAAAGCTTACATCATCAACAATTTATTGCAGTGTGAATTTTGCATATGAAAATGTTCTGATGATACAGCTGCAGTGATAGGTAAATATTCACAGTATTAACCCATTCAAGAAACTTGCAAAACCTGAAAATCAATCAATACATTTCTTCCTTTATCAATAAAGTCATACTGAAAGCAGGACAAAATATTAGCAAGGTAACTAGCAAACTAAAAAACAAATACCATTTTAAGTTTGAAATTATTCTCTTTTTGACATGGATAACTAGCAACTGATCATTAATAACTATTATTACAAACTTAGATACAATGGTCATCAGGACATTTTCTGAAATGCACTTTCTCTATAATAAGAAACCAGTTTGGTCCCAATTTTTAGAGGAGTGAATTGTACTACTAGACTTGCTTATTTGTCTGATGCTTTTAATAATTTTAATGAGCTTATAACCTCCATTAGTGGAGAAATGCAACATGACTATCAAAGGCAGATAAAATCAAAAGGCAAAAATGAAAATTAGACATTTGTAAGAACAGGGTTTCCTCAGATTTCTAAGATACTATTAAGAGATGTTCTGTAATTTTACTATGGCAATCAGGAATATAAATGATCCCTAACCAATTTATATATAATGCAGTATTTTAAATTTGTTTTCATGTTAAGATAAGAACATCAACATATTGGAAATTTAGGATCTAGAATCAACTTATTTCATTGAAAGTATTTAAATTTAACTATTTTTTTGGATAAATGATAGGACTAACTACTTACAAATGACTAAAGAAAATTTCTGAAAATATGTCATACATTTTCTTTTAGATAAAAGTTAAAATTGAGTATACTCATATTAAATTGGCTGAAATTGCTTTAAAATCTCATCATTCAATCCCATTGGTATATAATTGTAAGATTGGTTTCTATGCTACGATTGTGATTAAAACAAATTATCAAGTCCAGTCAGATATGATATAGGTTTTCTTTGTTTTGTTTCACTTTTAATAGGTTTGTTCTAGTCATATTTATTGAAATGCATTTTTATGATTGTGAATCCAATAATAAAAAAATAGTACTTCCAGTTTGCGTGCTTATTCTAAGTTCACTATTCTTGTAACTAATTTTTATTTTTATGAACGTTGCAGTCCACAAATAACTTGGGGAAAAAGTTCTTTCACTCCAGAACTAATGTTATTTCTCTTTGTGGTGTGGAGACCTGTATTTTTGTCTTATTTCTTTGCGCCATCACAGCCATTTTCACATACTCTGATCTTACAGCTTTGCACCTTGCATGTTCCATGCTTTTGGAAAAGAATAAACAAGTGAATAAACTTCCATAAACTTGCAGTAAGCAGTTTATACACAAAATTGATCCCTGTGGTGTTCTTGAGCTCCAGTTACAAGCAGGAAAGAATCATAAATTCGTGACATAGCCAGGTGAAGGATATTTGGGAGTTCATGGGCAACTGGATAAAGGAAGTGTGCATAGCATTTAAAGTTAGTTAAATTTAGGCTTTTTAAAAATCATGTTAGCCAAACAAAATATGGCTTCAATCTCAATTTATCCTGCTAGTTGATTTTTCAGGACTTTGATTTGGAACCAAAGGTTTTTATAAGTAACTAGATGGAGACAAAATGTTTTAGTGAATATACTATCCTTCATTTCCAAAAATCTCCTTTAATTCTCTATCTCATCTTGGTTTTTGTATCTATTTATCTACCTATCTATCTCTAAGTATATTTATAAATCCTAGTTCCATATCTGTGACTACAGCCAGCCTCTTCAGTTGTAGTTCTGCATTTCCAATTTCCTACAAGACTCTATCCACCTGATAATCCAGTCTGTAACTCAAACACCACACATTATAAACTCATCATCTTTTTTCTCAATTCAGTTTCTGAACACAAATTTCACATTTATTAGTACCATCATCTTTTACTCATTCAGATTTCCAAATGTGCAGTCAACTCTGACTGTTACTACTATCTTTTCATACACCCTATTGGCAATACCACAGCATACCCAGCACAGCGGTGCTTTCTTATTTTATGATTTGTTTGCATCATTTCTGACTCCAATGTCCTTCAACCATATTCATATATGCAAATCATATTTTAAAGCCTAGCTAAAATAACGTAACCTGTCCATTCTCCCTTGATTGTCTCAGCATGAAGAAGTCTTTCCCTCCATTTTACTATTTGAACAATATTCAAAACAATTTTTTACGCTTATTACTTTGGGAATAATTTTACTGTACACTGTCATTTTCTTTGTGGAGGCAGAGGCTATCATTTATGTTTCTTTGTATATGCCATAACATCATTAAAAAAATCTCTCACTGGTATGTGGTAAAATCAAAGTTTGTTGAATGAAGTTTTAGCAAAAATTTCTTAAATTATGTTTACCCATCTTTCTAATCTCATACAAAGATAAATAGTATAGGAGGAGGGAAAAGTAAACATTTGAACACTTTTTGGCTTAGACCACTAAAGTAACAAATATACCCGATCATATTGTTATTGAAAATGTGGATGTATTAATAAATTATATGTGAAGTTCATCAGGTAGGGATAAAAATGAACCAGTTATGGCAGAACAACACACAAGTGATTGAAATTTATGAATTAAATAAAAATGTATTAACTATCATGGCCTGACTCTACATAACCTTCAGGAAAGTTTTCTACTCTAATTCAAGTAAAACTTTTATGTCAATAGGAGTTTCTGGACAGGTACGGAGAAGGATAAAGTATAAATCCTTAGGTAAATGTAAGTTTTGTTTGGTGTAATTTGTTTTTAAACAAAGCAACTAGATAGGAAGAAAGGCAATGATAATGACTCTATTCATTTCAATTCAAAACTACTATGCCAGTTAGGAATAGTTCTAGTTCCCTAAAAAATAATTATAAACTTCAAAATACAAAGTTTACAGCATAAATTGTAAATGTGCCATATATTTTTGAAGTTTATAGAGCCTTAGTATTAGAGAAAAATATTGGAATTGCATTATCATGCCATACACAGAGAAATGTGTCATCTAAAAAAAGGGAAAATCAGTTCAAATGTGTATATTAATTCTAAGTTTAATGTTGATTGATTGATCAATTGGTTGGCTGATTAATTCAATGAGTCTTTATAGAGAAACTATTGCATTCTCCACAGTGAAAACAATGAATATGACATGAAACATTCCCTCAAGAAGTGTACTCTGGTGGAGGAGACAGATACATAAACAATAGTTTTAATTCAGGATAAATTTTTTAAAATTTCTTTAGATGCTCTAGGAACATAAAAGAAGTAAAATAACAGAACGAGAAAACAAGTGTATAAAAAATAGATTTTATAAAAGTGTTATTTATATTCACTCTTGAAATATGTGTTAGTACCAATGCATTGTTTGTCTATTTCTTGCAATGAATCACCCAATACTTAATAGATTAAAACAATAATTATTATTTTATTATATTTCACATTTCTGGAGATTGTTGGTTTCAGCTAGGCAATATTCTCTAGGAGTTTCTCAGTTCATCTCTAGAAGGTGGCTGGGGCTGGAGTGAATTCTTCTTCACTCATGTGAATGTTGGTTAATGCTATAGATTGACTGAGACCAGAGCTGGGGCTTTCAGTCAAAACAAAACAACAAAACAAAACAAACAACTCTATGAGACCTCTTCATGCTATATGGCTTTCTTCTACTTATGATGGCCTGGTTCCAGGTGTTGGCATCCTCAGAGAACAAGGCAGCTATCTATGGCATTTGTGAAACCTGGTCTCAGGTGTCACTTACCCTCACTTCCGCTATTCATAGTTAGATCAATTACAAAGCACCGCCCAGTTTCAAGGGAAGAGCTTTGTAAGAGGAACGTGTGAGATGGGACATACTGTATTAAACATGTTTAGAAAATACAATCTGCTAAACTACATTACATTTTGAATGCATGAGTGAATAAAGAAAAGAGAAAGAAGCCATTTCTGTTAGCAGTGGGTGGAAAACATGGTGGTTATTTCCCCACCATTCATAGCTTCTTTCCATTATTAGTTAGCTGCCATTATGATTCCAGAGGCAAAGTATAGCATAGCTGAGCAGCACCATTCAAAATAATCCCATTTCCCTGGTCAAAATGATTGCTTTGGTGTTGGGCACTTGTCCCAATTTTTCACATCAGGAGGAAGTAAAGCATTTTTCATGATTAAAAAAAAACACACTTTGATTTTTTCAAATATGGATGAAGGTTTGTATAGTCACATCTATTTGAAGCTATCTTAAATTTATGAATAAAACATGTATCAAAATAAATATGTTACTGTGAGAGGCAGATAAGACAGAGGAGAAGTGATGCCCTTGCTACATTACCTAGTCATGGGAATGGGTAACCCCTGAGGTCTGAGTATGTGAGTTAATAATTCTCATGTTATTTAAGCCAGT
Source organism: Lyroderma lyra (assembly GCA_004026885.1). Taxonomy (NCBI): domain Eukaryota; kingdom Metazoa; phylum Chordata; class Mammalia; order Chiroptera; family Megadermatidae; genus Lyroderma; species Lyroderma lyra. The sequence goes on from PVJL010012236.1 coordinate 11,822, forward strand.
AAGAATGGAGTTTTCTAGAAACCTAAACACACCAGGATCAGTGATTTAGACTTTGGTATGCAGGCAAAGTGATATAATTAATTGATTTATAATAGGGAGAGGAGGATTGAGATAATGATTGCTCTCGCAAGATCATCACAGAAGCAGTATGCAACACGCATTGGAAAGACACAGAACTGCACACCGGCTCTGAGAAGTCTGCAGTGGTTCAAGCAGGTAAAAATGGGGTAAGGTACTTCTCAGGTGGGTTGGGATGGAGAAGACGTGTCAAGCAGGTGAGACATTAGGAGGCATACTTGATTTTAAAAATCTGAAATTCCATTGCAAGTGACTGGCTGGATAGTGGTCCAATGAGATACGGAACACAAGAACCGCTGGATTCAGGGAGAACATGTGCATCTAGTGAGGTACTTGTATGCCGAGGAGATTTTTTCCCAGATTTCTGATTATACTTTCTCATGTTTGTTTTAATGTGCTGCTCTGAAAAGGGATCCTGCTGGGGTCTTTATGAATATAGAGAATCTGACATGAGGACAGAAGTGTAGGAAAGAATAACACAGAAACTGTCTTTAAAGTGGCCTTTAAAAGTTGTCTTTTTTTTATTCTAACAACAGATACATCAATTTTACTTTATGTTTTAATATATTTTATAAAAATAGTAATAGAATGTTGGGTAGAATAGTTTTGTGATTTCCTCTGGAAGTTTTATCTTTAGTCCAGTTACTTCAGTATCACCTATTAGTAATTTTATTGCATGACAGGTGGACAAAATAATTGACATATCTTCCACGTTCCCTTTTAGAAATGGGTAGTTAGTGCTCTCTTAACTAAAATACTTATAAATATGAATTAAGTTCTTCAAAGGCTTCCAATTACTGAAGACAGCCCAAGGGTCTCAGGCGATTCTATCCTATGCACTGAGGAAGACTATGGAGCCCTCCTAGGTGTTTAAACACTTTCCTGATTGGTAAAGCATAATCCTGGATGAAGTACGCCCAGAGATTAGCAGTGTGGGTTTGCTGTTATTGCTGCTGTTATTTTCCCTGCTGGGCAGGAACTAAATACTGTCTTCCCAGGTGACAGATAGGTCCCAGCCAGGCAATGCACACTCAGTCTTAAGATGTAGCTTCCAAATTTTATGGACATATTTGGCACAAGGTAAAATATTGTGAAAATCTTAATAATCTTATCTACTTGAATAAAATGAATTAAGAGTCTCCGCTGTGATTGCATTGTGGCTAAATCTTTTCTTCCTCGAGCAGTTCCTATAAAAAACAAACAAACCTCAAGTGTCATCTGAGATTTAATCTAGTCCTTGAGGCATTACCATTTTTTCCTTCCAACTAATACGAAGACACCAGAGCAAAAGAAGTTTTATAACCACCACCAAGATTTGGATATGCTACTTTTTAGATTAGTACAAAAATTATAATACAGTTCTATCGTTTAGCTGCAGAGTGGTAGGTCTGCCTTTTTCTTCTGGAGCTATTAAGAGGGAATTATGACTAAGTAAGAAACTGATATCCTGCTCCTCATAAGTTCGAGGTGGTATTGTTTTGATTAATTTGATGTTAGGTACCCCAAGGAACAATAGTGTGTGTGTGTGTGTGTGTGTGTGTGTGTGTGTACGCATGCGCACACACGAGTTTATAGATATACTTTAACAAACTACTATTCTATTATTTTTGTTTCTCTCTGTTCACTTTTCTACTCTTCAATCATGGAAAATCTATAAAACCAATCACCTTTTTTCCCAATTATTCTCTTAAAGGGGTTTTTAATTTCTAGTGGATACTAGCTGGTATTACTGCTGGATGTCCATGAAGAGGATTGGTTTCCCTATGACCTCTGCAGCAAGCCAAGCCTAATTGCTGCCATTGTTATGAAGCCTATCCAGTAGGCCAGAGTTTACCTCCCCAGACACAATTTGAAGAACCTAGAACCCTGTAGGTGACTTTGTATAACCTCAAAAGAAAACTGTACATAATTTGTTAAACTCTTCTCACAAGAATAATTAATCATTTAGAGAATATCTGTCATGAAATTGATTCTATGCTAGATTTTTAAATGTGTTCTCACATTGAATCTTCATGACATGCTCAAGTGAAAATAACTATTATTCCCATTTTGTGAATGAGCAAACTAGGACTTAAGGGTTGAATAACATCCTTCCAATTTAATTGGAAGCAGAGTTCTAGAAAGAAGATTAAAATTATAGAAGTGTGCCTTTATGCAGTAAAATCCAACTGCATAAAGTGAGTGAATATTAGGAATCAGGTGGGAAATAAGAGCAAGAATGGACTTCAGGGTTATCAGGGGTGTCCATGAAGAGCAAACCGAAATCAGAACAACTACACTTCATCATATTTGATCTGTTGTTGAAATTGATTTAAAAATACTGATGAGAAACAGTGTATCAATTTGATACAATTTGATTTGCAAGAAAAGAAGAAAACCTTTGCAGTTGTAGAACATTTCTCACTGATTTACTATTTGGCAGCAAGATAGCTACAACTGTATACCTGTGATCAATCCATTTAACCATTGATGCATAAATCAGTCTTCATAACTGATTATATTTTTTAAAATAAAAAGATAAAAAGATATGTAAAATGGATTAAAAAGGAATTTGAACTCCTGGCTAAGTGAATAGCAATTCCCACAATATCAATCAAAATTCACATGTTTATATCCCTGTTAGCAAGAATAAGAGGTCAGCACATTACTGATGTAATTCTTATTTGCAGTATTACCTAATTGAAAATTAAAATTATCCTATCTGGATTGTATCAAGACAATATTTTTGTTTAAACTTATTATATTTATTTCCCATTTCATATGCTTGAAGAGTTGATTATTCATAATTAGTGAAAGTTAATTTAATAATTATGGTATATTAATTACAAATATCAAATCCTAAGTATAAAAAATAGTAAACTATCACGTGGAATATCACATTTTGACATGAACAATCAATACACTAAACTATTTTTCATTACTTTTATAAGCAACATATTTTTGTATACAAATAGTGCCTCAGGAACAAAGTAAAGCAGAAGGCAGTGGATGGCATGGGACCACAGATTGGTAATTTTAGATTAAATTAAATGTCAGAGGCTACAGTATAGTCTCTGTGTTTTTTTATAAATGTAGACACAAAATTCTTCAACTATCAAACACAATCCAACAAATTTAAAAATAATTATACACCGTGACCCATTGGGATTTATCCCAGGAATACAAAGTTGGATTAATATCTGAAAATCAATGAGTGTAATACACCATAATAATTGAATAAAGAACAAAACCCACATGGTCATTTCAATAAATACAGAATATAATCATTTGACAAAATGCAATCCCTTTCATAATAGAAGTCAATACACTTGGAAGATAAGGAAACTTACTCAATCGGATAGCTTTTATGAAAACCCACAGGTAGCCTAAGCGTCCCACTAAAATATGATGAAGACAAGGATGTCCAGTATCATAACCTCTTCAAAACTGTAGTTGGGGTAAATAACCTGGGAAATTAGGCAAGAAAAAATAAGAAAGCACTTTTCAAGTTTGTGGAAATACTCTAATAATTAGAGCTACCATATCATGGAACTATTTAGCTAGAGTAGACATCCCACATTATACCCAAACTATTTTATTATTATTCCCATATAAATACATCTCAGCAGTAAAGAGCTACTTTCATATAAACCCTCACCCTATTTTGGGAACTTTTCTTACTATCATTCTTTTGACTCTGCCTTTTTTCAAACTCATACATTATTTTAAATGAATTTGAATGTCATCATCCAAATACCCGTACCCTCATCATTCACCTTCCTCCTGCAACTTACAATAGTGAATATGCACTTTACTTATATTGTTTATAAAATATCGGTGTTAAATTTGTTTTGTATTTATCCCACATGTTGTTGTATGTAAATGTATTTATTAAAACTTTTGTATTTATTCTTACATGTTTTAAACTGAACTAATCTTCAGAGTACTCTCCTTTGATGCACCTTTCCGGATGCTTTTCCACGGCTCAAAACAGGTTTTGAGCTCATCAGTTTGGACGCCTTTCAGTGCTTCTGCCGTTTTTGCTTCACTTCTTCCATATCAGTAAAATGTTCCCTTTTGAAGACTTTTTTCCATCCAGGGAAACAAAAGCAAAAAGTTGCTTGGGGTGAGATGGGGTGAATAGGGAGGGTGGGGCACAGGAGTCATGCCGGTTTTTGGTCAGAAACTGCTGAACATTCAATTCAGTGAGGGTATGTGCATATTCATGCCACATGTTGTTCATGCAAATCACCCATCACGAAAAGGGCAAACAGGTTGAGTCTCAAAAAACAAAACAAAACAAAACAAAAAATCACTGAAGCTGAACGCAGCCTCTCACAACAACGCCAGCTGGCACACTGATGCGGATGGGCTCCTAGAACACTCACCTAGTGGGGAAGCCTGTACTGCAAGGGGCCCGCCCTCCAGAAGATAACTGATGTTTTTTGGGTCCCCCTTTGTAAGATCTTTGATAGAAAGAATTGGAATCAGTCCCATTTGTATTCTTGGTAAATAGCACAATACCTGGTACAAAAGAGTAGGAGGAGGAACAGGATATACCTGTCAATGGAACTATCCAAACTCAGATGAAATAGCCATCTGTCATAAATTCAAAGAATTACAGTTGGTAATGGTTTCATTGTACTTCAACATATTCTAAAGAATTCTCTAAATCTAAGAATCAAGTTATAATTATGAGGTTAACATACAATATTTTCTAAATAATTTTAGTTATAGTCATGTAGATTGCAGAATTATAACAATATTAAAAACACAAATAGTGCTGTGAGCATATGATTCTAGAGTTAAGCACACCTGGCATTTAATAAAATTTAACTTGAAGAATAACATGTATATAGAAAAATGCACAAAATATGCAAATTGTTGAGTTATAAAAGAGTGAACATTAAAACATAACCACTACCCACGCCAAGAAAGAAGGAACTGGTAGAGCTGGAGATGTTTTCCTTCAAGACTTTCTCTTTGCCTTTGATTTTCTGCAGTTTGGATAATTCCCTGCCTGATAGTTGCAAAACCTCTGACATATCTGAGCCTAGTTCTAATGCTTGCTTTGTCTCTTCAGACTGTGTTTTATGCCTTTTGGCTGCCTTGTAATTTCTTTTGTTTTTTGTTGTTGTTGTTTTTGTAGAAAACCAAACACAATGTACTGGGTGAAAGGAACTTAAAGCTTTTTGGTGTGAGATTTTTATTTGGCTAGGAGTCGGGCTATGTTTGCTTTGCTGCTGCTGTAAGTGTCAGAGGCTAAAATTTTCTCTGCTGCCTGTTTCTTTTGCTCCTCAGTTGTTTTTGAGTTTCTCTAGCGACTACTTAAAAGACTCTGAGCCCTGTAGTTCTTCCCATTCTAATCTGTTAAACAGGAGCCTGACTGATGGAGTGGTAAGGTGTGGGCTTTCCCCATTGAGGGAGAGAAAACTCATTTGCTAAACTGCTGGCACTAGATGTCAGAGGTTACCCTGACTTTCGCCAGCAAAGAAACTCCATCTGCAGGAGCAGTGGCCATGATAGTTAACTATTAATTCAAGTTACAGGAAACTGTCACTGTTCTTTAAGAAGGATCTCTCTGGGAAGTGACTTAATTGTGGGGGAGCATAGAGGGCACTGAGACGAGAAGGAGCAGTATTACATGCTGCAGCACATCCAACGTGTCAGGACATGGTATGCCTCCCACCGCAGGACCACAGGCAGGATGCCAGGAGCAGATACATCTCTCCAAGGCAGGAAAACCATCTTCACTCCATGCTATGACTAAATTTAGTGTATTTCCCTCAGAGTAAACATATTTGAACATTTAGAAACTGTACACTTCATTTTCTGGTGTTTCTTTTGATTTTTATCTATTCTTAAATCTAACTGGATGGTAAGACATTTGCTATTTACCCATCCCCCAATAGGATGTCAGCTTCTCTAAAACTTTAATTCAGGGTTTGAGATCTTAAGTCATGATATTCAGTGTGACACTGAATTCAGTGATAGGTTTAAAAGTCAGTCTTTATATGAGTTAGAATGACTATTCCTTGACCTAAGCAATGCATTTAAAATTTTGAGTTTTACTTGTTACATATTCCTTGTATTATCTTAACATATACCCCTACTTCTCTACTGTCTATTTTTCATAGAATTAGCAAGCTGTTGGGTTAAGTACTTTTAAGAACCCTCACATTACTTTCTATTTATCTCACTCCCACATATTTTCTTCTCTCAGGTCTTTTCTCCTCATCTGTTGTCACCAACCACAGTCTCTCAATCACCTTTTTTTCTATTTCACTGCCAGAAACAACAGTGTCACGTTGTCAATAGTTTTCACATTTATGTCACAGTCCTTTGCATCCTTTAGGGTGCAACCATTCGTTTATACTATCTGCATTTCTATTCGTATTTCAACTACAGCTTTCCTTGTCATGAACAAGGTTGGTGCATTTAGTGTGCCCCAGTGGACACCAGTTTCCTCCATGTGACAAGCGTGCATTTTGCTAGGTGGAGTCCAATTGTTAGAGCCATTCCATCTCACCCTGGACCATGCAATTAAAAGACAACAATATTTATAACACGTTAGTGGTTTTTCTAGATTATGTTGCTCAGCTATTTTTGTTTTTGATGATTTTTTTACTGAAATAGTTATGTTCTATATTGAGTTTGGCCAATGTGCACAAACAAAAGCATTCCCCCTTCCTTTATGGTTAACTGCTAGTTAGCTGGACTTAACACATATTTGCCTGGAAACTCCAAAAGGACTGTCAACTGTAATGTAGTGCCTACTTAGTAAAACCTCAAGGCTCTTCCCTAACTCAGCACTTTAAACTTCACTTGAGCAATTTCCTTCAGTTCCATAAAATGAAAAACTGAACTACCCAAGCTTTTGTCCGTAGTAGAAAATCCTTGAGTTGTGAGCAGACAATTTCCTTACAGCTCCAGAAATTTAATGACACTTTGAATCAATAAAGACAGATGAGAAGAGAAGTTCTAAAAATAGCGGGCCAATAAACTCTAAACCAAGATTCTTAAATCACTCCTTAAGGATAGGATTGCTTCAAAACTTGGGACCTTTTGTTCAGGGCTCTTTAATAAGAGTGCAAAAGCTTGACTCAAATTAGAGGTTCATCATTTTGTTGAAAATAGGAAGATCATCAGTCCCATAGACATATTTTGCTCTTGAACTAAAGTAATTTTTAAAATTAGATTTGAATTACTAGTCACAGGAGCAGGCTTACACATGCCTAGAAGCCAAATGAAGACGGCGAGATCCGTCTGAACTGGTTACCTTCACTGCCTGCACATCTGCACAGGAAAGAGGTCTAATTTGTCTCTTACTTTTTCTGCACTAATATGTAAAAGTGTAGTATTGTAAGCAAGAAAACAATGACACTCTACGTAGTTACCCCTCCTTTGCTTCTGTGTTACACTCTCATCAGAATAAAATTAGACACAGAAGACCTTTGAGTTCAAACAAAAACAACAGTGATAATCCCTTAATTATAATGAGGCATGGCATGGCTAAACTTCAAACTCATTAGATCATTTCCAGGTCTCTTTCATTGCATTTGACCTGTTTAGGCTTTTAAGATGAAAACTCCATTTGTTCCTCTCTGAATAAATGTGCTGAGCCATTACGTGGATTTGAATAATATCCTTCCATCCTTAAGTAGTCCAGTGACGTCATACAACCTTTGGAATTGGATTCCAGTCTTAACTTCATCACTCATCAGCTATGCGGTGTGTGGTGTTCCCCTTAAACTATCTGTGTGTACACTATCTAACTATACAAACTACCTGTGTGTGACCTGTAAAACAGAGATAATAATGCTGGTCTCACCAGGTTACCCTGGGAGGATTAGATAGAACAGCACATGTCAAATTCTGCCACGGAATTTGTTGATCAAAAAAAATTGATCCCTGTCCAGGGCAGTGAGAGCTGCGCACGCGTGCGCACACAGACACCTGGAACATACATATGCAAAACCTCTCAAACTCTTTTCTTTACTTTTGAGTAGCATGTTTAAGAAGTGGGAAGATATCCGTCAAAAAGAATAAACGCGAACTAGTTATAATGCTTCGTGTTAAGAGAGGGGATGTTGGGCACAATGAGAGTGTCTTGCAGGCCACTAAATGGTAATTCCCTGTGGAAACATGACATCTTGGCAGCAAATTCTTAGAGTGGCTCCTGGGTTCATGTGCTCCCTCTTCCTGTGAAGAGCCACCCTAGTCTGGAGGGTGGTTCCCAAAGTCATGGTCATAACATCTGACTTTGGCCTAATTACATTATCTCTCAGAAAAACTACAATTTGGAACTCTTTTCAAAATGGAGAGTCTTTGATATTTATACACATTTATATTATTTATATGTATGTCAGTATTCTAATGCAGATTTTTTTCAAGCTACAGGTGAAGATCTATTAGTGTAGGCTTAAATCAACTTATTGCCGTGTCACCGTAATTATAAAAATGAATGAATAGAATAGAAAATAAAGCTCATACATGTAAATAAGTATTTTTCATGAGGATTTGATTTGTTATAAATACAATATTTAGATAGACGATAGATGATAGATACATTGACACATAGATACGTAGGTATAACAATATACCGAGCTATGACGTAAAATATATTCCTTATTATGCTTCTGAATCAAAAAATTTAAAAAGCACTTCTCTTGTAATGAAAAACCATAAGAAACATCTGTTGAAGCCTCTGAAAAAGTTCCTCATCATACTCATTCTAAAGCTTAGTTGTTACATTTCCTGGTGAAGTGGAAATTTTAATTGTCTTCCCTCTGTTTTCACAATTATCATTTGGTTTACATAGCTACCCTCATGTACTCCATGGGCTTTAGAAGAAACCAACCCAAATTCATGCAATCTCATTCCTTAATCACAGGAATTACTCCTGGAGTGAGCATGCAACCCACATCAGGGCCACCAGGTCTGGGGATAAGAATTTAATTATTTACTTTTCTAAAAGAACTTCCATACATGACCTCTTACCTTTCCCTTGGGATGGACAAGGAAATATACAGCCCTTGGATTTTGTCAGTCATCTCCTGAGACTGTAAAGAAAAGTCAGCCTTAAGCTAATGTTAATACAGAGGATAACAGTTTCAATGTCTGGCAATTGAGCCCTTTTCTAGCCATAGGTGGTACGAGCTTCAATCTCATCGTTTCTCCAGAAAAGTGTCATCAATTCTACTAGCTCTAATTTCTTAGAAGGAGCAATGCTTTGTGATTGCAGGTATTCTGAAATCCTCCGGCCTTGGGACTTTTGAGCTAAAAGGCACTTCTTTCCTCTACCCCTTGTCCTCGAACAGGAGGCATTCAGACTCCTCACCACTGGCCTTTCAAATGTGTGACCAATTCCTATGATCATAGAGAAATGCTAGCTTCAGGTACTCTTGTGACTTTGATTTCATTTTTATTTCTGGCTCAAATATTTTATCTGTCTTAGTTTTTGTATTAAGTATGCATTAATTACTCTAAAGTGACTTATTGTTCTCAAAAACATTTATGCTTATAAACTCTTCATAGCTTTATTATTATAGATGGGCAAAGGAGTCTGGACACTAGCAACGAGAACAGGATAGGCCCTGAAAGGTGTCCTGAGACCTCAGACAGGTTTACATTCATATTCACACTGTTAGGTTACAAGGGTCTGTAGATCCTGGACCCCCTCCCCCTTAGCATGCATAGATGTCTTTCAGTATCAGGAAGTCCAAAGTCTGCATATGGCAGGATCTCTTATGGAAGCTGGTTCTATGCATAAAAGCACAGTCCAGCTATGAGACCAGCCTAATCTGTCCAAATCCCTCACGCTTCACTGAAACAAGACTCAAATAAAAAATCCAGTTACTGTTACTAAATAATGCTGACAGAGTGGTATGACCTGCTCCCAAAATAATTTACTGACTCTTGGTTACAGAACATTATTTTAATTTAATATATTCCATAGCATTGGTCTAAAGGTCTTGCCATGTTCCAAGAAACCTTGGAGATAAGCATGTGGTCCATCCAGAGTAGCTGAGACTAGCTCACTATAGACAGTCTTGGATATAAAAATGTATCTAAAACTGTTTTTTAAATTATTCTTTTCTAGCATTCTAATCTGAAATTAAAGACATGAATTAAGGAAAAAACACCCTTTAATATCACCCAAATAGATTCTATTTTCTGGATGTCCCTTGGCCTTTTTGTATATTTGAAGACATGGAAGCTGAGAGAGGTTTAATTACTTGTTCAAGATCACAAGGTAGTAATGGGACCTGATTATTCAATTATTAAATTTGTTATTGAAGACCATTGTGTCATAGATCACGGCTGAGTCTGTATGTATCGAGATGAAGTCTTCTCACATAAAATCCTATATGTCTGTGGGTTTGTAATGTGGATAGTTTGGATGAGAATACTATGAGTGCTATTTTCTCCATTTTTTTGGATTCAAGGGAAATAGGATGTCATAGACACCTAACCTGCACTACTCACACCATGGACACCTTTGATCAAATGGTTTCTCAGACGAAAGTTTACATACTACATGTAACAGTGCCTTATGTATATTAGCAATTCAAAAATATGTATTGATTTTAAATTTTATTGGATGAAACAATAAATAAATTGATATAAAAAGTCCATCTCAAGCATATTGTTTATTTGAAGGAACTCTTTAAGAAAAGCTGGAAAAGACAACCTAGAGGATGTACATTTTATATTTATTTCAAGATAAGTGATGTTTGGTTCTTTTTAGAGCTAGTCTCAGCTACTCTGGATGGACCACATGCTTATCTCCAAGGTTTCTTGGAACATGGCAAGACCTTCAGACCAATGCTATGGAATATATTAAATCAAAATAATGTTCTGTAACCAAGAGTCAGTAAGTTATTTTGGGAGCAGGTCATACCACTCTGTCAGCATTATTTAGTAACAGTAACTGGATTTTTTATTTGAGTCTTGCTTATGAGTTTCCCCAGGCACAAATGTGCAATATTTACTAAGGTTTGTGAAACTCACCTAAGAGGGTTAATTTTCTCAAAGCTAGTAGAGATACTTATGTATAGTTCAATCAACGGTAATTGTAGACCAATAAAATATAAATGTAACAAATTAAATAAAAATGTAAAGTACAGAACCCAAGTATTCTATCAAAAACATGTTCTACACAAATCATGGTATGCAGAGAATAATAATAAAAATGTCATGGTCAGTTATATTGTGTTTTGAAGAATTCAAGAAATTTTTAAAGAATGAACAGCGTAATAGAAATAAGTATATAAGCATTGAATGTATGACTGACTCTACCACTAAAAACTTTGAAAGTATACTATTGTATATTTTCTCCTTTATCATCTGGAAGTATTGAACGAAATCATCTTAGGTGATTAGAATTCTAATAGTAACAGGATAAGTGTTTAAATCTAATGCATTCATCCATAAAACAACTTTTCACACCATTCTATACTATTTAAACGTTTAACGATGCCCTGTGAAACCATAATTTGGTAAGTAGTGTAGGGCATCCACTTTACGAGGAAGTATCATCTTCTATTTTATTGCTTATTTTACTTTCAGCCTTTAATTAACAAAGATTGTGAGTATATTAGTTAAGGCAAATTACTGAAGTAGGTAAAATGTATCTTACACAGTTCATCTACCATTCCAATTACCTTCCAAACCTTCATCCCAGTCTGTGAATTTACTGCCCCTTAATACTTCATAAAGCTTTCCTGATATCAATTCCATACCATTTATTGTAACATCTCCTTTGTGCATTTTTCAATAGTTTTAATTCTCAGACTCTGGATGGATAACGACTCACTAATGTGACAAATTATTCCCTAGGTATTTGTTAAACGTGTGCTGTTTTTCTCTTATTGCACCAATCCCTTACACAAGAAATATTTATATTTCAAGATACAAGTAAAACTTTTAGAGGAAATTCTGTACTCCCAGAGTGCAGCTAAAATTTCAGAAAACATTGCAGATCCGTGGAAAAAAAATAAATTTGAGCACCAGCTTTCTTGGTGTCATTTTCATGGTCATAGACAAGGTATGCTGAGAACAACCCAACGTTATCTCTATACGAGGAAACTTCCTTGTTCTAGTTTGTCAGACCTAAAATCTTGGATTCATCCTTTATTGCTCTTTGTCTGTTTATTAAATGTGTTCCCACTTTCAGTCATCAGATGTAATGCCAGATTATATCAACAATTTATCTACTGTCAGTATCTCAACTGCTACTCTTCTTTGCCTGACTCTCGAACATCTTTTGCATGAGTCGCTGTGATTGCCTCCTAAGTGGTTCTCCCTGCGCTTTTTTTTTTAACCATCATGTCCCTTCAGTCTATTAAAAACAAAATAAGTCACAGTGATCCTACTAAAAAGGTAGGTGTGCTCAGGTCCTCCCTCTGCTGAACATCTTCTCACGGTAAAAAGGTCCTTGCAAGAACTTAGAGCATTGATGCTTTCGTTTCTTCCCCAGGTAATTCCTCCCACTCTCTCACTCAGTCATTCTGCTTAGCAGAGCTAGTGTCCAGGCTTCTCAGACACCCCGAGCACTCTGCTGCTCCGCATCCTTTGAACTGGTGCTTCTCTGTGTCTCAGTGGCCTTTTCCCAGACAGATGCACAGCCGACTCCTTCATCGCTTTCAGGTCTCTCTTCATAAGGTACCCTTCTCAGTGAGGACGTCCCTGGCCACACTGCACTTCTCATCGTCTTTCCCCATTCTGCCTTTGTCCTTCATTACTTTTCAGTGAAAAACATGACAGTAATTTACAGAACCTTTTTTTTTATTTGTAAAATGAATTAAATCAATTTCAGGACTTGAAAGAATGACCACCCTTCATGCTTAATGATGCTACCAGAATGTATTTTAGTTGCATATCTTACATAAAAGTGTTTTTCACTTTGCAAAGGTTATAAAATTTGGAAACATATCAGATAAAATTATTTGTGAAATGCTTAATAAGCACCAGGGCACCCTAATTATACTGAGTGAAACTATTTAAGCCAGGAATAACATTTATTTTATTGCAGAATAATAAGAAAAGCCAAGTCTCCATTTAAGGGTGTTTTTTTTTCCCTGTGATTATATCACTTTGACTGGAACTATTATTCAATAGAGAAGTCCTTCAAATGTAATTGCAAAGTCAGAGACCTACAGGGAAATAGGGATCAAAAGCTCTCATCACTCCAGATGCTACAAAGCCTTCTCTTCCAGATGCTACCGATTTTACTCCCCAGGTATTTTTAAATTAGGAATCTGTCTTAGCTGGTACAGGAAGACAAGAGGTCACACTAAATCAGATGATTCACCTAAACCTATTGAAAAAAGAAAGTGTCCTAGGAGTCTTGTTGCTATTGTAAAGGATTATTTAGTGAATCCGATTGCCGAGTTTCTAAATATCTCAGCAGTTTGACAAAACCTGATATCTTGACTTGATCAGGCCAGAGTCTGAGTATACTGAAACCTCTATCAGAGAGTCTGAAATCACAGCAGCTGCTCGGAAATACTGATTACTGCTTACTGTGGAAAAAGCAGCAGTGGAGCTGCCCCGACTAGAACGCCACCCTTAGGTTTTAAGGACTGACTTCAGAGCAAAAACCAAGGTGACATAGTGAGGCTCTTGTTACAAAATTATATAAATAATTACTCATGAAGGTGACTTTAGAATATAGATATATTTTTGTAAGGGTAGTCTAAAAAGAAAGAAGAGATATTTTAAAATATCCTTGTCATGTATAAGGATATATTAATGAATGTTTCTTTCATTGGCTTGCTGTTGGTATTGAGTTTATAAAGCAAAGCTAATACATACCAAAAAAATATATTCAATTTTACTGTCTCTTCCAAGTCAGAAGGAGCTAATCATTGTAAAACATCAAAGCTGGTTCTCAGACATTTCTATCCAAAGAATGTGAGCAGAAATCAGGGGATATGCGTCTATTGACCCTTTATTCTAAATACTCCCAAGTATTCCGTGTCATTAGGGAACTCAGTAATGCTAAAACCAAACCCATACTTACCCAGATGAGTAATAAATTCTCACCGAAGGGAAAGGAGGAGGTAAGGAGAGAAGGATAAAAGAAAGAAAGAAACTGAAGTGAATGCTTTTGAAAATTGTGGTGGTTATTCAAATGTGCAAACAAAGAATACTTTTCACAAAATAACAGTGTTATTTCTAGCAGAGCTTCAAGTACACGTGTATATGGCCACAAACTAGCTGACTGACATCAGGCGAGTTACATAACTTCTTTGTTTCTCATGTTTTCATCTTTGATGTGATGCAAACTTATCAATCAATCAAATGATGGGAAAGTTTATTTCAACTCTCTTACTTAGATGTTGTGAAGGCTAAGTACGATAATGTTAAATAATAATAATATTAAATACCACTTGTACAGTTGTTTCTATGTGGGCATAATAATATTCACAAATGGATTTACTAGAAGGGCTAAATAAGATAATATTTAAGACAGCGAGGAAGCTCAAGACGGTTTTAGAAAATCCCTCTAAATTCCATGTCTTTATTGCTCTACAAATTATATTGTTTTTGGTAAGTTATGAGAAATCCCAAATTTTACTAATATACCTATCATACTGAGAAGTTTATAGTAGCATTGCGGATATGAAATGAAACAATTCACTGTTCTAATGTCTGTTATAGCTTGAAAATTTTCTATAAATATCTCAACTATTTAAGATTATCCTAATGAGTGAAATCATTCTAGAATTGTAAAAGTACAGATTCAGAAATTCTAGGGAAACAGAAGGGATTTTTATGATTTTTTAAACCTGAAAATATTAAATGCTTTGAACTAGAAATAAAAGTTTTACTTATATTTTTGTGTATTTTTAAAAGGAGGAAATATAAAATAAAAATACCAACACTTAAATTAAAAAACACAATGATCTATATGAAAATACAATTGAATTATCTTATTATACCTCTTTAACTGAAAGATATCTTCTAAAACCCTTATGTGAACAAAGTAGTTTTCTGTGCTTTGATATATATTTTCCCTGAATAGTTTCATGTTTCCAGTATAAACAAGGTGTTGACCTCTGACAGATGTCTATACATTGACCTTTACCTTTAGAAATTTTCATAATATTAATAATTCATTCCTTTTGTTGGTTCCCCATTTCTTCTAACATCTATAAACTTCATTAAATTCAACATAGCAGTTCACAAGTTGATATTCTGATTAACAGATCTTAGATTGGTTAGATTAGAAGAACATACATAGGAAAAGTAAAAATGTGGTACATGATCTACAGAAAAGATTTAATGATCATCCATACCAATAATCTATAAGCAAAGTTTTAATCCTGCATGCATGTTTTAAAATGCTTTGGTAATGGTGAAGTACATATTAAAATTTCAATTTTAATTGATTTTAGATTAATATCACAAATAATATAATTACTTTCTAAGGTCTAACTAAAATTTGTATAGATCATTTTCTTGACCCACAGCCCACAGAACGAGAGTTCGTGTCAATGCCAACTGGTTAAGTCCAATTTCTATAGTAACTTTTTTATCTTGCCCATCATTATGTTCTTATTTCCCTTTTTTTCACCCTTTATTAGAAATTTTTTTTTATTTTACAATGTGGTTCAAGAAATGCAAAACATGTAGAATATAATGTTGTTGATTGGTCTTAAAACCTATGAATAATCCAGAATGTGTACAATTTTGGATTCATATTCATCAAAAAGCAGCTCTGAACTGCTAAATGGCCACTATTGTTTCGTAACTAGACTCCTTGTAGTCCACAGGAAACTAGGAAGAATTTTGTAAATAAAGATTCCAAGTGTAGTAGAAAAAGATGGGGTTTGCCAGCATTAGTAAGACCGCATTCAGGGACCCCGGAATAAGCAGAGGCGTGCTGTCCCCATGCCGTCCCACTGCCATCAAAACAGTGATGTTTTGCTCTATTCCAAAGAAGCAAAGGTTAATTTGACACCTGACTTTGATATATTCTTCATGCATATCACTTAGCTGTTATACTACAGAAAGCTTTCTATAATATGTATATGAGACCATCACGCCTCATATTGCAAATTAATAAAGGTTCACCTATTACATATTTTTTAAATTTAAGTCAAGTGCATAGTTTTAGAATGTCACAAATATAAATGATTTTCTATTAATATGTAGTAATGATAAATTATTTATTTCAGAATTGCAGATTTTTCAGGAACGATTCTAAATGATCCTTTTATCACTTAATTAAATCAGGACATTTTGCAATAGGTTCCTGGTTGTAATAATATTAAGTCATTTGGATTAAACTTTTGATTGACTATTTCTAAAAAGGGAATATTCTTAAAGGGCTGCCTTAACTTTATTGCAGTTCTGTTTTGCTAAGAAAATTTTAGGAAGTGCTTTTGCTGTCATAACCATAACTTACATATCTTATTTTTGAAAATGTCATAGATTTATTTCAATTGTAAAGAAAATACATTTATCTTTCGAATGCCAAGGATTATTAATAGTCAATTTTAAGAGCTAAATGGCAAATTAATGCCTTCATGAATCAATATGAAATCTGCAGGAAAAAGAATACTTTTCTTATAAATTTTTATTACTCAGATTTAGGCTCTAAGTTTTGAAGTTGTAAAGCTTTCAAGAGATTTTCACTTTGAATAACTTATGTGATACTGTGTATAATTTCAGTTACCACTGGGAGCAAAAATTTAACTTAAAAAATTGTGTTCAAGTAAGAATACTATCCCCAACAGATGTGAGTGCATAGCTGTAATTCCTAAACATAGCATGATTCATGTTCCTACAGCTAATCTTATTATCAGGTTTTCTTCCTGATCCCATCATAGGAAAGAAGATCTGAGCTTGCCAGCTCTATTTAAATTAAGCCACAGCCAAATGGCTAGTTTTTGACATTGAAAATGAGCAAAATAGTTCTTACTTCTGGGTAGAAGCATTTAATTTCTCATCCTTGATTCTTTAGCCCCAAGTAAGCATGTAAGGAAGTGTTTACAGGAAAGTGTCCCCGAGACCAAAGCAATATAAAATGCTTAACAATTACTAATGTTTACAATTTCGGAAGTGTTTTCAATATAACCCTTGTAACGTTGAAAATGCTGGAGACTGAGAAATATTCTTCATTCATTTGTTGTGTTTGTTACCACAACATAGATAGCTAGCCTGTCCTGGCTGATACACGTGACATAAGAATAAATTCATGATTAATAAATTTACCTCAGCTAATGTAGGGTAACTGAATCAAGAGGTAAAGTCAAATTCCACTGAATTCATTACAAAATTGGTGCATTTCCTTGTCTCTATTTCCACCCGTATAAAATATGGGTTAAATTATTATTTATTACTTACAATTGTTATATTAGATTTCAATGAGATTTTATTTGTAAAACCTTAGATTGCACCTAAATGTTGTAAAAACCTAGTAACTGTTTACCTAGTAAAAAAAAGGAATGAAATGACTCAATAGCCATGTCCTTTCTCACTTTAACGTGAAAGAACGTTACTAACATGTTGAAAGTATTAAGAATTTTCAAACAATTGTAAAGTAAAGAAAAAGATGAAGTAGAGGCCTAGAAGTAACCGGTTGCTGTGAAAGAAACCACACTAAACCTCAGTGGCTTACAAAAATTTCTCATGATTTTCAATATGGGCTGGGTTCAGCTGAGCCACTTCTCCTTAGTCTTGCGATGGTCACCTGCGTGGCTGCATTCAGCTGGTGGGTTAGCTGCACTCAGCTGTGACTGTGGGATGGATGAGCGTTTCTCCCTCTCCATGTTTCTCCTCTACGTTGTGTCTCCACGTGTCCTATCCCTACAGAGCAGCCTGACTGATGGCACCATGGCTCGTGCATTCCAGGAGCACAAAAGCAGAAGCTGCCAGGGCTTGAGACTTGAGTCTGACACTTGAACAGTCAGTATTACTTTTGTAATGTTCTATTGCTAAAGCAAATCACAGGCCAAGGCCAGCACTTCTAGGAGAACGAGCTACAAAAGGACATGAATATCAGGATGTGTAGTTCGTCGGAGCCCACTAAAGCAATCATCTGCCACAGACCTACTGCAAACGGAAGTAGATTTATAAAATCAATGCATCATAGGCAACACATTATGCATTATTTGGATCTCTTGTTATCTTGAGATTCTTTGGCATCATTACATAAACCAGATATGTCATTTTAGTTACCTTAAAAACCTCTATATAATATAATTTTCTATTAAAATAATAAAAAGTTTTCTATAGGGAATTCAGAGACTAATTTAACTTGGAAATATTTAACATATAAACTTTCAGGTGTACATAATATATACAACTTACATGCCTTCTAAAAAGGGTAAAGTAAATTATGTTCTACCTTTTAAAGCTGAAATAAAATTTCAATGAGTGAAAGCCTGCCAGATCTTTTTCAAAATGCCAGGAAACAAATCTTAACAATTACTAATGTTTACAATGTCAGAAGCATTTTCTTATTCATTAGTTTATGAAACACCCCCCCCCACCCCAATTCTATATTGTATGACATTACTTCCAGTTAACAAATTAGAGAAACGAGCTCTGGGTTCTGGAGACCATGAGGCATGATACCCTTAAAGACCTTCCTGCCACAGCACCCAGATTACGGGTGACAAAACCTGGGTTTTGGTGCATCGCTAAAGGTGCCAGAAGGAGCCGTAGAGAACAGCGAGGAGAGGGAGGAAAGGAAAGGACGACGTCTGAGGTGGCCGAAGGAGAATGACAGTGAGAGGAGAGAGAAGAGGAAAAGGATAAAGAATGAGCTGCCACCTGAACAGTAATCATTCATTCCCTCATTCATTCATTGCAGAAACAGTTCCAATCCCCCAGTATTTTCTATGTACCGTTCCAAATACTGAGGCTGTATTGTGGGGGAAAAGAAGACAAAGATTCCGGCCCTCACTTATTTTTCATTTTAGTGAGGACAAACAACTGTTAAATATGTAAACAGGTAAAAGATGTCAGCAGACGTTCATCTTACGATTCATTAGTGCAGCAACCTATAATTTTCACACATTAATGCAAGGCCCTGACCTTTTGAATGCTGGCGAAGGCACATTACACCTATTTCACAAAATGCCAGGACAGCATCTATACACATTGACGGGGGAAGAAAGCCTAACTTTTTTCAATTCTTGTTAGTCAACATACACAGAAATGTGCTTTATATTAATAATAAAAACAATATCTGGAAATAATAAACACAGGATGTGATAAATAACCCAGCAACATGGTTTCTATTGTATTTAAAATACACTACATTTCAAAATAAACCCTCAAAGTAAGCTTTCTTTGCAAATGAAGATTGCACCAAAGGGTTAACATAGCGGGTGTGGGGCTGACAGTCTTGGAAAGGACCCCTATAAAGTTATTTGTTAGTTGGCATCTGGAAACTTGGAATCTGAGGAGGGCCAGTCAGCATTCCCAGAATTCATGGGTGGCTCATTGAACCTAAAATGTTTGTGTAAACAATATTATTTGCTGAATACCTATACCTTTTGAAAGTCTGGAATTTTGGTATTTGCAAAGTAGGCAGTGACCATGTGACTAGCTCCAATAAAATCCCAAAACAATGGGCACTGGGTCTGTCATGAGCTTCTCTGGTAGACAATATTTCACATGTGTTGCCCCACCTCATTGTTAAAACAAATCAGCGTGTCCTGCACTGGGATAGGATTCTTGAAAGTCTGTGTCTTTGGAAACAAGGTTTCCTCTGCAGTTTGTCTTATGAAGCCTTTCCTTTTACTACTTTTGTTTCGAATCCTTTTCCTGCAATTAATTGTACCCAGGAGTATGAGGACACGCTGAGTCCTGCTGAGTTCTAGAGAATTCCCAAATCTGAGGTGGACCTTGGGGACCACTGACACAAAGACACTGAAACTCTGAGAGCTTAAGTTATTTGCCTTCCATTTTGTGTCTAATTCCAGAGATTTCAGTGATATGAAAACTGATGGTCAATTGAAGGAATAGAAAAATAATATTGAGCAGAGTAGTGTTAATATACTCTGAAGGGGAGAAAAGAAAAGACTCTGACCCAAAGTAAAGTCACGTATGTCATAAACCTCAGCACAACTTTTAACAACCTTTTATGAAAAGAGTTGTATCAACAGATGAATAACCATAGCAATATATTATAATTTAAAAATCATACACCACAGTCTTTCTTTCTTCATGTCCTCCAGAGCTTTGAAATTTGTCCTTAGACTTATTTCTCTTCCTGTGTGCTCCTGTCAATGATGCAAGAGGTCTTAACAAGTCAGTAACTACGCCCTAAAAACTTAGATTAAAACTTGTTGGTAGTATATTTACTTTGTATTATGATTTACATAATTTTTTATTGAACAAATATTTGCAAAGTAACTACATTTTGCCAGATACTAAGCACACACTCTTAAGCAGATAATATAACTCTCTCAACCATGTGATAACTTTAAAAAATTAAAATTTGAACATAAATTATTTGACTGTTACTAAAGCAGCCACATAAGTGTTCTGTGTTTTCTGTTAGGTGTTGATAGAGAGAGAAATGATCTTCTCAAGAGAATTAAAATAATTTTTATTTCATTTTTGATATGCTGAACAGAGCATTTTTAAGAAGAAAAGCAATTTCTTTTTTATGAAATACAGAAACAAAGATGAATGATGTGAGAATTTATAATTAAGATGACCTTGATTTAAAGTTATTAACTAATTAGATTTTGTTCAGAAATTAAGACATAATACCAGGCCCTTGGACTAGGAGTGTTTGCAATCATTCATTATTCCATAATTGAGGTCATTGAGCTTATAAAATACACTATGTCATAATTAATTCATAATGCAATATCTGAAATCCTTCATGCACTAGGACATTGGAATTGAAGTTCGTGAATTAACAACAAAAACTTTGTTTACTTTCTTTTCTCTTCCCATAGTATTAACACTTTCTGAAAGTTACATCATTTGAAATATATATTCCTATTTCTTGAAAGTCTTTAATGGAATATTATATTTGTATGTGTCAATGCAAACTATATAAATCATAAGGTTGAATATTAAAATTGGTTACTATATTTGAAGAAAAAGTGAGAAGATTAAACTCTTCCCATAATTGTTTATGATAATTTTAACTCTTTGGAGATTGCAATTATAGAGAACATTTTAGTTGACTATAATGTCATTATTTAATTTGGATTTTTTTTTAATTCAAAGGTAAGAACAGAGAATTTTATATTCCTTTTATTTTGCACTTAATTGTTATACATAATGTTTTTTGAAAACTAAACACTAGGGTAAAATTAATGTTCTAAAAGACCATTTGATAAAACCATTATTATCATTTTAATAATTTATTAATTAAACTATTCTTGCTCAGCCTTCTTTGATTAATATAATTCTCCAGACACGGTTATAAACTTTCATATCATTGTGCTATTTAAACTTTAGTAAACTCACACAATTTCAAATACAAGCTAATATACTGGATTAATTGGAAAGCTGATCACATTCTCTAATCTTTTCTATACGTACCATTTGCAATGTGACTGCAAATCCCTCCATGCAGAGAAAAATCTACTTCCTCACCCTTTGATTCTAGCTGGCTTTGTGCTTTTCTTTGCCGACAGAATTCTGAAAAATGATGTAATGTTCATTGCAAGCTCAGGCCTCAAGAGTCTTCATGCACCTCCACTGTTTAATGAAACTACCCTGAGAATGAGCCTGAACTAGCCTGTTAGAGGATGAGAGCTACGGTGGACAGAGATGGACTGTCCAACTGAGAGCATCCTAGAGCAGCCATCTCAACCCAAGAACATTAGCTCACAAAAGCCACAAGAGCAAGGTCAGATGAAGTAACAGCGGGATCTTGAAATGTTCACAAAGTTGGCCAATACGTAGACTAGTGAGAAATAATACATGTTCTTGCTTAAGTCACCTGATTACAGACTAATAGTTAACTGATATGACCAGAATATTTTTGTATAAATATTACATTGAGAGCAAAGTTTAGAATGTTTTGGAAATGGTTTTAAGCGCTAGTGTGAGATCTTTCTGAACCATGTTATAGTAAAAATGAAGTGTGAGTCTCAATCAATTTAATTAGAATAGATTTTAAAGAAGGGGAGATATATAAGAGAAATAGAATACATTAAAACAATGAAATCAATAGAATTTTAAAAACCCAATAAATGAAAGCTTATAAGAAGTCAATAGATGTTTTTAGAAGCACATTGGGCAAAATTGAGGAGATAATTAGTGAACTGTAAAATTGGAAGAAAGAAATATCCAGAATGAAGACAAGAGTGTTTGGAGTCATAGGAGATAGAATGGAAAAGAGAAACACACCAATTGGAGAACCAGGAGAAGTGGAGGGAAATAGGTATAGAACTAATATTTGAAGAGGTGTTGCTTGGAAGTTTTTTATGAAATTCATGAAAAACATCAAGCTACAAATTTAAAAATCACTAAATCCTATCAGGATAAATAACAAAAAATATGAAAATATACCATAAAAAAACTGTTAACGATCAAATATGAAGACGCATTATTTTAGTAGTAATTGACTTTAAAAAGAAGAAACCTTTTGATTATATAATTTGTTAAAGAAAATATGATATAGAGGAGAACACGTATCAAAACACATTTGTATGAGACTCAAAAGTTCGTAAGTTTTTTACTGCACTGTATTTCCCCACTTCAGGAATTCCTCTTCCAGATGCATTGCCCCTAACTGGTTTATTTCATTGCACTTAAGCTGAATAAATTACAAGTTTACTTTGAGTATTTACATGTTTTTGTTGTTGTTTGTTCAAAATTGTATCTTCTAATTGGAGTGATTATCACTTAACGTAAAATTGTATACAGAGAACCATCTAGTAAGTGTTGGGGATAACTTTTTCTTGGTTATTTATAAAGAGGAAATTTATATAACATGCAGTAAAAGAGTCACACAATGCTGGGGTTTCCCCTGAGGCTAGTTACTTCAGGTGGGAATGTGAAGTAAGGCTGAAGCTGTCATTCTCAAGTCTGGGAAAGCAGAGCTGGGGGACAAGCTTGAATCACATGCAAAGTAAGTTTTCCTATTTTCTTCCCTTTTGTATATGCCAGTGGAGCAAATTCTGTCTGCCAAGCAGATATTTAAAATGAAAATTATTCAACATAACATTATAGTCACGATCACGATTGTAATCATCTTCATCTACAAAAAATAGGTATGTAATGCCTATATCAACTTGATGGATATTATTAAGAGTATAATGAATTAGAATGTCTTTATTTATATTTCAATTTCTCCTCTTACTGGTTATACAACATTGAGTGAATCACATGACTTTTCTCATATTTCTCCTATATAAAACAGGAATAGCAAGAATGGTTTTCTCATTGTGTAATTTTGTTGAACAAACAAATATTTCATATGAAGCAATTATCACAGTGTCTAGTACAGGAAAGCCACTTGATAATTGTTAATAAAAATAATGCTATTTAAATATAAAAATATACTCTAAATAGGGGTTCCCTGATGGTACAGTGGTTAGGCTTCAGCATTTTCAACACTGAGGCCTGGGTTCAATTCCCAGCCAGGGAAACACCAAAAACAAAACAAAACAAAAAAATATATACTCTAAATAGTTTATGAATGTATAAATGCATAAAATCCTGACAACATGTCTTTTCAAAAACTGAAAAAACTGAGTGAATATAAAAATTATGACAATTGCATTTGTACTGGCAGTACACTTTGGAGAATATAATACTTAGACAATTTGAAAAAAAATACCTTTGAAAGTCACTTTTTTTTTACCTTCGAAAATCTTCAGTAATGGCTCTTCAAGAGTGGTTCACCAATTTCTAATTTAATTCAGGGATTTTGCACCATAAACAGTTCTTTTGTGATAAAAATAGGTTGGATGATACTACTTTAATCGTTTTCACACACTATTCTGTACATATTAAATGTAGTAAATACCTTAGAATCTTTACATATGTATAGTGTAGCAAAAAGTGTGTATTGGTGCCAAATCATCCCATTCATACATAATAAAAAATCACAAGATATTAACATAGTTTGAAAATGTTTAAACATATGACCATTAAAGATAAATTTAAGAGACCCTATAAATACATTAGATATACTTAAAGTAAAACAAATTATATCTCCATGTAAAACCCACAGTATGAAATAGCAAGCTGAAATGAACACTTCAAAATTAACACACAAAAAAGATGAAAAATAAGCCTTACTCATGTTTATTTAATATCACTTTACTGTGGCATAACTTTAATATTTAATGGAGCATTATGCTTCTTTTCTATGGCAATGCATCATTTTCTCAAAGCTTTATTACTTAACTGAAACAAGAGACATTATGTCATTGAATTTTGTCTCTAGGACATAGTAACTCCATGTCTTTAGTTGAGCGCTCACTGTTTCACACTCTGAAAAATCATAATAGTTTTTTGGCATCTCCCTTGACAAGGGTACGAGTCAGGAAGAATTAGTAAAGACCATATTATGGAGATTAGAAGTCCACAAAAGTTCTCAGACACGTTTTCTCAGAATTTGTCACCACTTGGTAGAAATAAAACACAGCAGAGGCACCGCTTTCTATTGCCTCAGTGAACAGAGAACTACAGCTGAAAGGAACTCTTGGGACTGCGTCCAAGACAGACACACGGGTCTTCTATTATACACTACCAAATGCGAAGTTCAGAGAGCTCCTGCTTCTATATTCACACTTAATAAATCCAATTTTAGCAATGGCCCAATTAAAATGGGATCCAATCCCCTGAAGCTTTTACTTTTCACCTTCTTCACTTCTCTACGTCTTTATTTTAGACTTCCATTTAGATTTTTAGATAAAATTCAGCTTCGGCTAATTTAGTGTGCAGTGTTTATCAAAAACATAAAATGTTTTCAGTACATTAACACAGAAAGTATATTTTCCAACATTCACTATATCCACTTGTTCTCTAGCCCCCGGACACGAGTGCTCGCCTGCGAATTTGCTTTCCCAGGAGATACTGCTGGGTCCATTTTCTTATCATTACAATTGGATACTTCTTTTCTGCCTTATCTGTAGTCAACAACTATCTTTTAATTTGAATAAACTTTTTGCAGCTTAAATTAGCAAGAAGAATACATGAATACAATTACATTGAGGACAGAAAATGTCAGTCTTACTAATTCACTAGATAACTGCTCCTTGCTTGCCTACTGTGTGCCAGGATGATTTTGATTCTTGGAATACAAGAAAACAATCATCACTTCTGCTCACCAGGAGTCATAACAGACAGGATGAGGATTAACAAAGTGTTTACTGAGAATATGCAGAACACTATCAGGAGTTTCTGCTTTTTTAAAAATTGTTTTGCAAAGTTCTAAGAGTGTTTCAAGCTAAGAATAACATGAAATGACTTTGTTCTCAAGGCATCTTCCTGGCTCCTCCAATGGCTCAAGTGGAAAGAGAGCCACATGGACACCATTGTGATTATAGACTGAACAGATGTCCCATTTTCAAGGAGACAGAAAACAATGGAACTGCCCCGTTTCAAACGGTACGTAGGGTCAGCCTACTGACACCTTGAATTACCCCAGTGAGACTAGGCTGACCCTACGTACCGTTTGAAACGGGACAGTACTGTTGTTTTCTGTCCCATTTAAAACGGGATATTGGGTCAGGCTAAAAAGTCCAGGTAACAGATGATGTTGGTCATCAGAGTAGATTACAAGATTAGTAAATTCATAAAGTGGTCAGACTGGGTATTGTCAGTGTGGACGGTAGTATCTTAGAATGTTCAATTCAGACTATTAGAACATACAAGGGCTGTCCAGAAAAAATGCAGCTGTAAATGCCTCTATTTTTTATTTTACATGGCTGGACAATTTCCAGACAGCCCTCATATGTACTTCCCTAATAAATGTGTGAAAATTTGGGTAGTACAAAAGTTACCAAATAAAGGGATATGTGATGCTATAGAGATTTTCATAACTATTGGTTAACTTGGATCTTTAAAGTAATAAACAATAGTAAAGGGTGTTCTACATTGGCATTCTCTTTCCATTTTAAGTATCATAAGTGGGACTCAAAAACAATAACTAACCATCAGTTATCATTGAAAACAAGTATTACTTTTGAAGTATTATTCAAATCAATTTAATAAGATGAGAATATGAGAGTGAATTAACACTTTGATATTTATGTGTTTATAAAATATATCTGTGCACAGTCAAATAGTATTCAAAGAATGAACTCCTTAAAATTGCATTACTATTTCCAGAATACACTATTTAGCCTATTAAAATGTTCTGCATTTTACATAGTTGAGAATCATAAAGAAATACTTGAAGATATTTATTCAATCACATCAATACAAGAGTCTCAGATACTTGTTACCTTATAATCAAAGAAGCTGTGGTACATACACACAATG